>JAXCGZ010004081.1:77500-82500 GCA_037179515.1 Halocaridina rubra
TATATATATATATATATATATATATATATATATATATATATATATATATATATATATATATATATATATATATATATATATATATATATATATATATATATATATATATATATATATATATATATATATATATATATATATATATATATATATATATATATATATTATATATATATATATATATATATATATATATATATATATATATATATATTATATATATATATATATATATATATATATATATATATATATATATATATATATATATATATATATATATATATATATATATATATATATATATATATATATATATATATATATATATATATATATATATATATATATATATATATATATATATATATATATATATATATATATATATATATATATATATATATATATATATATATATATATATATATATATATATATATATATATATATATATATATATATATATATATATATATATATATATATATATATATATATATATATATATATATATATATATATATATATATATATATATAATATATATATATATATATATATATATATATATATATATATATATATATATATATATATATATATATATATATATATATATATATATATATATATATATATATATATATATATATATATATATATATATATATATATATATATATATATATATATATATATATATATATATATATATATATATATATATATATATATATATATATATATATATATATATATATATATATATATATATATATATATATATATATATATATATATATATATATATATATATATATATATATATATATATATATATATATATATATATATATATATATATATATATATAATATATATATATATATATATATATATATATATATATATATATATATATATATATATATATATATATATATATATATATATATATATATATATTATATATATATATATATATATATATATATATATATATATATATATATATATATATATATATATATATATATATATATATATATATATATATATATATATATATATATATATATATATATATATATATATATATATATATATATATATATATATATATATATATATATATATATATATATATATATATATATATATATATATATATATATATATATATATATATATATATATATATATATATATATATATATATATATATATATATATATATATATATATATATATATATATATATATATATATATATATATATATATATATATATATATATATATATATATATATATATATATATATATATATATATATATATATATATATATATATATATATATATATATATATATATATATATATATATATATAATATATATATATATATATATATATATATATATATATATATATATATATATATATATATATATATATATATATATATATATATATATATATATATATATATATATATATATATATATATATATATATATATATATATATTATATATATATATATATATATATATATATATATATATATATATATATTATATATATATATATATATATATATATATATATATATATATATATATATATATAATATATATATATATATATATATATATATATATATATATATATATATATATATATATATATATATATATATATATATATATATATATATATATATATATATATATATATATATATATATATATATATATATATATATATATATATATATATATATATATATATATATATATATATATATATATATATATATATATATATATATATATATATATATATATTATATATATATATATATATATATATATATATATATATATATATATATATATATATATATATATATATATATATATATATATATATATATATATATATATATATATATATATATATATATATATATATATATATATATATATATATATATATATATATATATATATATATATATATATATATATATATATATATATATATATATATATATATATATATATATATATAATATATATATATATATATATATATATATATATATATATATATATATAATATATATATATATATATATATATATATATATATATATATATATATATATATATATATATATATATATATATATATATATATATATATATATATATATATATATATATATATATATATATATATATATATATATATATATATATATATATATATATATATATATATATATATATATATATATATATATATATATATATATATATATATATATATATATATATATATATATATATATATATATATATATATATATATATATATATATATATATATATATATATATATATATATATATATATATATATATATATATATATATATATATATATATATATATATATATATATATATATATATATATATATATATATATATATATATATATATATATATATATATATATATATAATATATATATATATATATATATATATATATATATATATATATATATATATATATATATATATATATATATATATATATATATATATATATATATAATATATATATATATATATATATATATATATATATATATATATATATATATATATATATATATATATATATATATATATATATATATATATATATATATATATATATATATATATATATATATATATATATATATATATATATATATATATATATATATATATATATATATATATATATATATATATATATATATATATATATATATATATATATATATATATATATATATATATATATATATATATATATAATATATATATATATATATATATATATATATATATATATATATATATATATATATATATATATATATATATATATATATATATATATATATATATATATATATATATATATATATATATATATATATATATATATATATATATATATATATATATATATATATATATATATATATATATATATATATATATATATATATATATATATATATATATATATATATATATATATATATATATATATATATATATATATATATATATATATATATATATATATATATATATATATATATATATATATATATATATATATATATATATATATATATATATATATATATATATATATATATATATATATATATATATATATAATATATATATATATATATATATATATATATATATATATATATATATATATATATATATATATATATATATATATATATATATATATATATATATATATATATATATATATATATATATATATATATATATATATATATATATATAATATATTATATATATATATATATATATATATATATATATATATATATATATATATATATATATATATATATATATATATATATATATATATATATATATATATATATATATATATATATATATATATATATATATATATATATATATATATATATATATATATATATATATATATATATATATATATATATATATATATATATATATATATATATATATATATATATATATATATATATATATATATATATATATATATATATATATATATATATATATATATATATATATATATATATATATATATATATATATATATATATATATATATATATATATATATATATATATATATATATATATATATATATATATATATATATATATATATATATATATATATATATATATATATATATATATATATATATATATATATATATATATATATATATATATATATATATATATATATATATATATATATATATATATATATATATATATATATATATATATATATATATATATATATATATATATATATATATATATATATATATATATATATATATATATATATATATATATATATATATATATATATATATATATATATATATTATATATATATATATATATATATATATATATATATATATATATATATATATATATATATATATATATATATATATATATATATATATATATATATATATATATATATATATATATATATATATATATATATATATATATATATATATATATATATATATATATATATATATATATATATATATATATATATATATATATATATATATATATATATATATATATATATATATATATATATATATATATATATATATATATATATATATATATATATATATATATATATATATATATATATATATATATATATATATATATATATATATATATATATATATATATATATATATATATATATATATATATATATATATATATATATATATATATATATATATATATATATATATATATATATATATATATATATATATATATATATATATATATATATATATATATATATATATATATATATATATATATATATATATATATATATATATATATATATATATATATATATATATATATATATATATATATATATATATATATATATATATATATATATATATATATATATATATATATATATATATATATATATATATATATATATATATATATATATATATATATATATATATATATATATATATATATATATATATATATATATATATATATATATATATATATATATATATATATATATATATATATATATATATATATATATATATATATATATATATATATATATATATATATATATATATATATATATATATATATATATATATATATATATATATATATATATATATATATATATATATATATATATATATATATATATATATATATATATATATATATATATATATATATATATATATATATATATATATATATATATATATATATATATATATATATATATATATATATATATATATATATATATATATAT
>JAXCGZ010004082.1:0-5000 GCA_037179515.1 Halocaridina rubra
TCTTTGAACTTTTTCAATCTTAGCTATGTGCTTTTTCAAGTGCGGATTCCAAAAGGGGGCTGCATATTCGAGTTTTGGCCTCACATAGGTTACATAAATATTTCTGAACATTTCCTTGTCCATGTGCCTGAAGGCTACCCTTACATTTGATAAGAATGCATATGCTGCCCTTACTATGCCATTTATATGTATTTCTGGAGACAAATCTTCCAGTATGTTTACTCCTAGATCTCTCTCATTTTCTGTCTCTTGTGTGTGTGTGATTACCTAATTGTGATTACCTAATTATGTTTACGGGAAAGAGCCCAAAGCTCGTATCTTCCCGTCTCCTCATCGGTTCCATTTTATACTTAGTCATACTTATCATACCTGTCCTTAAAACTATGGATTGAGATAGCATTAACTACCTCCTCGCTTAGCCAATTCCAATTATCAACTACTCTTACACTGAAAAAGTATTTCCTTACATCCTGCAAAGAAGTTTTCTTACGAAGCTTCAAACTATGACCTCTAGTTCTAGAGCCAGCCATATCAAAATATCGATCCCTATCCACTCTATCATAACCATGAAGGAATTTAAAGACTGTCACCATATCCCCCCTCACTCTTCTAGCTTCGAGTGATGGAAAGTCTAATTCCCTCAGCCTCTCATCATAACTGAGATTGCATATTTCTGGCACCAGTTTCGTGTCATGTCTTTGAACTTTTTCAAGCTTAGCTATGTGCTTTTTCAAGTGCGGATTCCAAAAGGGGGCTGCATATTCGAGTTTTGGCCTCACATAGGTTACATAAATATTTCTGAACATTTCCTTGTCCATGTGCCTGAAGGCTACCCTTACATTTGATAAGAATGCATATGCTGCCCTTACTATGCCATTTATATGTATTTCTGGAGACAAATCTTCCAGTATGTTTACTCCTAGATCTCTCTCATTTTCTGTCTCTTGTGTGTGTGTGATTACCTAATTGTGATTACCTAATTATGTTTACGGGAAAGAGCCCAAAGCTCGTATCTTCCCGTCTCCTCATCGGTTCCATTTTATACTTAGTCATACTTATCATACCTGTCCTTAAAACTATGGATTGAGATAGCATTAACTACCTCCTCGCTTAGCCAATTCCAATTATCAACTACTCTTACACTGAAAAAGTATTTCCTTACATCCTGCAAACAAGTTTTCTTACGAAGCTTCAAACTATGACCTCTAGTTCTAGAGCCAGCCATATCAAAATATCGATCCCTATCCACTCTATCATAACCATAAAGGAATTTAAAGACTGTCACCATATCCCCCCTCACTATTCTTGCTTTGACTGATGGTAAGTCTAATTCCCTCAGCCTCTCATCATAACTGAGATTGCGTATTTCTGGCACCAGTTTCGTGGCATGTCTTTGAACTTTTTCAAGCTTAGCTATGTGCTTTTTCAAGTGCGGATTCCAAAAGGGGGCTGCATATTCGAGTTTTGGCCTCACATAGGTTACATAAATATTTCTGAACATTTCCTTGTCCATGTGCCTGAAGGCTACCCTTACATTTGATAAGAATGCATATGCTGCCCTTCCTATGCCATTTATATGTATTTCTGGAGACAAATCTGCCAGTATGTTTACTCCTAGATCTCTCTCATTTTCTGTCTCTTGAAGTTGTACTCCAGCCACCGAGTAGTCAAGCTTGGGCCTTCTTGCACTTGTACCCATTCTCATTACCTTACATTTTGAAGTATTGAATTTCATTAGCCACTTTTCTGACCACTCATGCAGATTATTTAGATCCTCCTGAAGTTCTCTACCATTGTTCTCGTTTTTTACTTTCTTCACAATCTTTGCATCATCTGCAAACATATTCATGAATGAATTTACAGACTCCGGTAGGTCATTTACATATACAAGGAACAAAAGTGGCCCTAAAACTGAACCCTGTGGAACTCCACTACTAACTCTTCTCCATTCAGACACTGAGTGTCTTACTCTAACCCTCTGTTCCCTTCCTTCTAAGTAAGTTTTTATCCATTCCAAAACATTTCCACCTATTCTAGCCATTGATTGCAGCTTCCTAATAAGTCTCCCATGTGGAACAGTGTCAAACGCTCTCTAGAAGGATTCCTGTAAGATTTGGCTTACCTCATCATAAAATTCTAATAAGTTTGTTACTGTTGATCTACCTTCTCTGAAGCCATGTAGCCTCACTGACAAAAAGTTGATGGATTCCAAGTGAAGAGAGATATGTTTCCTTAGTAGTTTCTCCATAACTTTGCAAACTATGCTGGTCAAGGAAACTGGTCTATAGTTCAGAGCCGTATCCCTCCTTCCCTTTTTGAAGATAGGTATCACATTTGCTTGTTTCCAGCATCTTGGAATCTCCCCCGACTCCAGTGACTCCTTAAATATGATACTTAGTGGCACTGACATTGTGTTTGCGCATTTTTTAAGCACATGAGGGGATATGTCATCAGGACCTGTAGCTTTATGAACATCTAAATCCATCAGCGGTTTGCATACCTCTGTGGCTGTAAGGTTGATGTTCTCTAATACCGGCCCTTGAGCTTCTATCACTGCAATTTGAGGGGTGGGGTATTTTCTACTGTAAATACTGACTGAAACTCCTTGTTCAATTCTTTGCAGATCTCTTCATCCGTCTCAGTGATGCTTCCATCCGCTCTCTTTAGCCTTAAAACCTGTTCTTTTACCTTCAGTTTTCCTCTGATAAAGCTGTGGAAAAGCTTGGGATTTTCTTTAGCCTTCCTGGTGATGTCCCTCTCATAGTCTCTCTCTGCCTCTCTCCTTTTACTTAGGTAGTCATTTCTTGCTCTTTTGTAGGTTTGCCAGGCATTTATGTTTTTTCTCCTCCTATACCTTTTCCAGCATTTGTCTCTCCACTCCTTAGCTCTTTTACACCCATTATCGAACCATTTCTCTCTGGCATGAATTACACCTACTTTGGTGACAGGTATGGAGCAATCTACTATCTTCCCATATTTCTCACAAAAGATGTCATACATTTCTTGTACAGATTTGTTGTAAAATAAGGTTCTCCAGTCAATAACTGCAAAAAGCTCATTCATTTTGATGTAATCTCCTTTCGGATAGTTCCTCCTCATGTCCTCAGTGCCTCTACTCTCAGGAAGAATATCTTCAATGATATACTCCATCAACAACACACAGTGGTCACTCTTTCCAATTGGTGGTTCATACTCAATTTTTGCAATATCCAACACATTATCTGTTAACACTAGATCAAGTAGTGATGGCTCATCCCCACCCCTGGCCCTTGTTGGTACCATTACATGTTGGTGTAGGAAATTCCCTTGTACGCATTCTAGGAATGTTGCCCCAAATGAGTCCTCACCACTGTGTGGGTCAAGATTTATCCAATCTATCTCTTTATGATTAAAGTCTCCCATAATCAAAATCCTACATTTTTTTTCCTGTGCCATGTTAACAACTTAGTTTATGACTTCAATAGTACCTATATGACTTTCCTCATAAACTTCAAGCCTATTTTGGTTCCTTGGTGGGTTGTATACAACAGTTATTATAATGCTCTCTGACCCAGTATTTATGCGAGCAACAAGAAATTCCTTGAACTCACTTTCTATAGCCAAGTTTATTTCTTCGACTTGAATCCTTTCACTTATGAGCAGTGCTATCCCTCCACCAGTCCTCTCAGATCTTTCAACCCTTAGTATTCTGAAACCCTTAGGAAAAACTGTGACACTGTTTATGTCCTCACTCAACTTAGTCTCTGTAATTGCTACTATATCTGCCTTACTGTTGTGAATCCTATCTTTTAATTCTACTGCCTTACCAGCTAATCCATAAGCATTTGTGTATAACAATCTTAATGAGGCCCCATCCCCTGATCTTCTGTCATTATCTTCTTTATCTCCCCTTTGTCTGGAAGAACTCTGTAATGAAAATTTTTCTTCTCTTCTTCATTTCTTTCATCATTTAACCTTCTTGCCTCTTTAGTGTGTGTGTGTGTGTGTGTGTGTGTGTGTGTGTGTGTGTATGTGTGTGTGTGTGTGTGTGTGTTTGTGTGTGTGTGTGTGTGTGTTTGTGTGTGTATACTATAGAAATGTATGTATACATTATATACAAATTCTACAAAAAATGCCAGTAACATCGTATCCCCACTATTACTACTCAGGATGGAAATTGATGATTGAATTTGACAAATTTTCTAACTCTTTACCCCTTTATCGTGTTCAAGCAAAGGTTTTACTCCTGTCTTATATACACTATCGTTTTCTTTATCATTGCCTCCTAATTATCTTTACACTTTATCCTCTTAATTCTGTTAATATATTAGGAATCCAGATAGCCACTAACTTATCTTGAAGGAATCACATAATCCAGAGTTCTAAATCTGCATCCAAAAAACTGAGGTTTCTATTTCGTTTTCGTCAGTACTGTAACTCTTTACAGTTACTTAAAATCTATTAAGGTCTTATCCTTCCCTGCTTAGAATACTGCTCACACATCTGGGGTGCTTCTATTTACACTTATCTCCTTGATAGGGTTGAATCTAAGGCAGTCAGACTCCTTACTGATCCTTCTCTTACTTCTAATCTGGATTTTCTCTCTCTTCGCCATAAGATATCATTCCTTTCTCTGTTCTATCGCTACAACTTCCATCGATGCTCTGATAAGTTAGCGAGCTGCAGCCCTCCCCCACTGCCGAGGCCACGTAACACTCGCCAAGCGGCCTCATCTTACAGGTACTGTGTGGAGATTTGTAGCTAGCGGACTGGTCGGTGCAGCAACTATTTCTTCCCATCTACATCCAGACACTGGAACTCTCTTCCTCCTTCTGTCTCTCCAAATTTTTATGACCTATCTTCCTTCAAAAAACGGATCTATTGTCATCTCTGGGCATAATCCTGCCATATCTCTAGGTCCTCAATAATTCGTCTATTCTTTCAGCCTGCCCTTTTCCTACTGTGTATCATTACCTCATCTCTGCCGTGTCCTTAATCTTTTACTTTATCTTTGTCTTAAT
>JAXCGZ010004082.1:12500-17500 GCA_037179515.1 Halocaridina rubra
AAGAGGGAAAGTTGATGAACTTAACTCCTCTCCCACTGACAAATGCTTCTGGTCCTTAGCCAAAAACCTCTCTAAAAACTTCTGTAACTCAAGCTTTACCCCTATCATTCGTTCTGATGGTTCTATAGCTTGCTCTCCCACTGACAAAGCCACTCTCTTTGGCTCTCATTTTTCTGCCAACTCTTCTATCATCAATTCCAGCTCACCTGTTCCTCAGTCTTTTCCCCTTTCTAACCCTATGCCCTCCCTTATCCTTTCTTCAAGCAAAGTTCATAAGGTTCTTCGCTCTCTAAAGACAAACAAGGCATCTGGTCCCGATGGCATCCCTGCAAGGTTCCTTAAGGAGTTTGCAGATGAACTGGCTCCCGTGCTTTGCCGTCTTTTTCGCCTCATTCTGTCAACCAGTATCTATCCTTCATCTTGGAAGCATGCTCTAGCTCAACCTGTTCCTAAGAAGGGTGACCATTCTATTCCTTCTAACTACCAACCTATTGCCCTAACCTTCTCTATTGCTAAAGTTTTCGAAACTTTGCTCAGTGCTCACTTCTTGAAACGCCTTGAATCTAACTCACTTAACTCCGATCACCAGTATGGCTTCCACAAGGAAAAATCCACTGGTGATCTCCTGTCCTATCTTACTCGTGTATGGTCATCTTCTCTGAGGAACTATGGGAAATCCTTTGTCGTCGCCCTTGATATCACTAAGGCTTTTGACAGAGTCTAGAACAAAGCTCTGTTGGCCAAACTCCCTGCCTATGGCTTTACCCCTTCTTTCTGTTCTCTTATTTCCAGTTTTCTTACTGACCTTTCTATATCTGTAGTTGTTGATGGCGCGATATCTAGCCCTTTCTCTGCTACAAGTGGTGTTCCACAGGGTTCTGTTGTCTCACCTACTCTGTTCCTTCTCTTCATCAATAATCTTCTACAATCCCCATCTTCCTCTCTTCTTCATGCCTTTGCTGATGATTCTACCTTTCACTTTTCCTCTGCCTTTTCTTCACAACCTTCATCTGTTACTCGTAATCAATCTCGCATCACTCTTTCTTCTACTCTTAATCCGGTTTGCATAGAGTATCTGAGAGGGGCACTCAAAATTTAGTTAAATTCAATGCCTCTAAGACACAGTTTCTGGTTATCTCTTAATCTTCTTCTCCTCCTGATAACCCTATTGTCTTCGAAACTAATGAAATTTACCCTCTTAACTCTATCAACATATTAGGAATCCATATAGCCTCTAACTTGTCTTGGAGGAATCACATAATCCAAATTTCTTAATCTTCATCCAAAAAGAAATCGGGGGCTTTGTTTCGTTTTCGTCATTACTTTTCTTCATTGCAGATACTTAAAATTTACAAAGGTCTTATCCACCCCTGCTTAGAATACTGTTCACACATCTGTGGTACTTCTTCCTTTATTTATCTTCTTGATAGGGTTGAATCTAAGGCAGTCAGACTCATTAATGATCCTTCTCTTACTTCTAACCTTGATTCTCTCTCTCTTCGCCGTAAGGTATCTTCCCTTTCGCTTTTCTGTCGCTACTACTTCCATCGCTGCTCTGATGAGTTGGCGAGTTGCATCCCTTCTCCCCTGCCGAGGCCGCATAACACTCGCCAAGCGGCCTCATCTCACAGGTACTGTGTGGAGATTTGTAGCTTGTGGATTGGTCGGTGCAGCGAATGCTTCTTCCCATCTACCTCCAGACTCTGTCACTCTCTTCCTCCCTCTGTCTTTCCTAATTCTTATGACCTTTCATCCTTCAAAAAGCAGATCTATCGTCATCTCAGAACCTAGTCCTCCATATCTCTGGGTCCTCTGTACTCTGACTGTTTTTTTTCTGTCTGTCGTTTTCCTTTGTGTGACATTGCCTCATCTCTGCCTTGTCCCTTAACCTTTTTCTTTTCCTTCGTCTTGGCATTTTCTCGTGCCCGGACCTTTATTGATGAGGGCAGTTTCTGCCTGTTCCAGTGTCACACTCTTAAAATATATATATATATATATATATATATATATATATATATATATATATATATATATATATATATATATATATATATATATATATATATATATATATATATATATATATATATATATATATATATATATATATATATATATATATATATATATATATATATATATATATATATATATATATATATATATATATATATATATATATATATATATATATATGTATATATATATATATATATATATATATATATATATATATATATATATATATATATATATATATATATATATATATATATATATATATATATATATATATATATATATATATATATATATATATATATATATATATATATATATATATATATATATATATATACATATATATATATATATATATATATATATATATATATATATATATATATATATATATATATATATATATATATATATATATATATATATATATATATATATATATATATATATATATATATATATATATATATATATATATATATATATATATATATATATACAGTATGTATATATATATATATATATATATATATATATATATATATATATATATATATATATATATATATATATATACATATACATATATATATATATATATATATATATATATATATATATATATATATATATATATATATATATATATATATATATATATATATATATATATATATATATATATATATATTTATATATATATATATATATATATATATATATATTTATATATATATATATATATATATATATATATATATATATATATATAAAACAGCCACTGAGGGGGGCAAGCCAGCCTCAACTTGGTGCTAGTCCCAAGCCAGGGTAGATGGGGAGGGATGGCGGTAGGGAGGGCATCTGGCCATAAAAATTTTGCTAAAACCAAGATATGGCCAGTACAGATAACGAGAATAGTCACCATACTAGGGTGTTCCCCTTAGGCGAAGCGTTGGGGCTTCGCTTGACCCCTCCGGAAAGACAGCAAGGGCTACCCAGTCATGGGCGGGCTGGGTTAAAGAGGCAAGCTCGAGGGAGAGTGTCAGAGGTGGTGCTGCGGATCGGAACTGTTAATGTGGGGACGATGACTGGAAAGGGGCGAGAATTGGGGGACCTGATGAAGAGGAGGAGACTTGGAGTGGTGTGTGTGCAGGAGACCAGGTGGATAGGAAATAAGGCGAGAGAACTGGATGAGGGTTGCAAATTGTTCTATAGTGGAGCAAATGAGGAAGGGAGGAATGGTGTAGGAATAATATTATCCAAAGACCTGAAGGAAAGCTTACTTGGCGTGAGTAGAAAGAGTGACAGAATTATGAGTTTGAAGCTGGGACTGGGAGAAACGGTTGTCAATGTGGTATGTGCCTATGCCCCACAAACTGGTTGTACATCAGAGGAGAAGGATGTACTTTGGGCGAAATGGACCAGGAGCTTAGAACAATTCCTATAAGGGAGAGGGTAATTTTGGGAGGAGATCTAAATGGCCACTTGGGAATTGGGAGAGCTGAGATAGGTAGAGTTCAGGGGGGCTGGGGCGTGGGCGAGAAAAATAAGGGAGGAGAGAGAGTGATTGATTTTGCAGTGGCATTTGATCTGGCATTGGTCAACACATTCTTTGAGGAAAAGGAAAACAGATTGCCTACATACAGTAGTGGTGGGAGGGAGAGCCAGATAGATTTATTGTTGTGTAGGAGAGACCATTTGAAGGAGATTAGCAACTGTAAAGTAATAAATGGGGAGAGTGTAGCAGTGCAACATAGGCTAGTAGTAACTGATTGCAGGCTCAGGAAATGTAGGAAAAGTAAGAAGCCGAGGATGGACCCAAAGATAAAGTGGTGGAGATTGAAAGGTGCAGAGCTGAGAGCTATGTTTAAGGGAAGAGTGTTGGAAGCGATAAGGTTGCATGAAGATGTACAATAATGGTGGACAGAGAATAGTAAGGTGATTTTGAGGGTTGGTGAGGAGGCACTTGGAAAGTCATCAGGAAGGAAACCCCCAAAATGATAAAGAGTCATGGTGGTGGAATGAGGAAGTGCAAGAATGGGTGAAGAACAAGAAAGAAGCTAAGAAAAAGGCAGATTTATCAGGCCTGGAGCAGGATAAAGAAGAGTACAAGCAGGCAAAGAGGGAGGCAAGGAGAGCAGTAGCAAAAGCAAAGGCATAGAAATTGAATGAAACCTATGAAGAGCTGGAAACACCAGAAGGAGAGAAGGAAATATGGCAAATTGCCAAGGCCCGAGATGCTGCAACCAAGGACTTGACCCAAGTAAGACAAATAAAGGATAACCATGGAGCAGTTCTAGTAGCAGAGGATGAAATAAAAAGCAGATGGGAAATGTATTTTGCAGGATTACTAAATGAAGAGAACCCAAGAGCAGTATTTGAAGATGGACTTCCAAATGAAGCAGTTACAACAACAGTGGCTAGAAGAGAGGTTGAGTGGGCAGTAAGGAAAATGAAAAATGGAAAGGCAGCAGGACCTGATATGATGCCAATGGAGGTATGGAAGAGTCTTGGAGAGGAAGGCATAGATATTTTGTGGGACTTAATGCTAAAGCTCTTTAGTCAGGAAAAGATGCCAGAGGAGAGGAGAGGAAGTCTAATCATCCCAATCTATAAAGGGAGGGGAGACATTCAGGAATGTGGAAACTATAGAGGTATAAAGTTGTTAAGTCATACTATGAAGATATGGGAGAAGATCATAGAGAGGAGACTCAGAGAGGTAACGACAATTGGAGATGAACAGTTTGGCTTTATGCCTGGAAGAGGGACAGTGGATGCATATTTGCCTTGAGACAAATGATGGAAAAGCATCTGGAGAAACAGAAAGGACTACATATGGTCTTTATTGACCTGGAAAAGGCATATGGTCGAGTACCACGTCCAGAGGTGTGGAGGTGTATTAGAGAAAAGGGAGTCCCCGAGAAATATGTAAGAATCATCCAAGATATGTATGAGAGGGCAGAGGCAAATGTTAAGAG
>JAXCGZ010004082.1:35000-42500 GCA_037179515.1 Halocaridina rubra
TGATGGATTAGCTGGTAAGGCAGTAGAATTAAAAGATAGGATTCACAACAGTAAGGCAGATATAGTAGCAGTTACAGAGACTAAACTGAGTGAGGACATAAACAGTGTCACAGTTTTTCTTAAGGGATTCAGAATATGAAGGGTTGAAAGATCTGAGAGGACTGGAGGAGGGATAGCAATGCTCATAAGTTAAAGGATTCAGGTTGAAGAAATAAACTTGGCTATAGAAAGTGAAGTCAAGGAATTTCTTGTTGCTCGCATAAATACTGGGTCAGAGAGCATTATAATAACTGTTGTATATAACCCACCAAGGAACCAACATAGGCTAGAAGTTTGTGAGGAAAGTCATATAGGTACTATTGAAGTCATAAACTCAGTTGTTAACATGGCACAGGAGAGAAAATGTAGGATTTTTCTTATGGGAGATTTTAATCACAAAGAGATAGATTGGATAAATCTTGACCCACACAGTGGTGAGGACTCATTCGGGGCAAGATTCCTA
The DNA here is from genome assembly GCA_037179515.1 of Halocaridina rubra. Lineage (NCBI taxonomy): Eukaryota > Metazoa > Arthropoda > Malacostraca > Decapoda > Atyidae > Halocaridina > Halocaridina rubra. The sequence continues at coordinate 35,503 of JAXCGZ010004082.1, forward strand.
GATTGCGTACAAGGGAATTTCCTACACCAACATGTAATGGAACCAACGAGGGCCAGGGATGGTGATGAGCCATCACTACTTGGTCTAGTATTCACAGATAACGTGTTGTATACTGAAAAAAATGAGTATGAACCACCAATTGGGAAGAATGACCACTGTGTGTTGTTGATGGAGTATATCATTGAAGATGTTCTGCCTGAGAGTAGAGGCACTGAGGACATGAGGAGGAACTATCTGAAACGAGGTAACATCAAAATGGATGAGCTTTAAGCAATTATTGACTGGAGGACCTTCTTTTACAAGAACTTGGTACTAGAAATGTACATCTTTTGTGAGATATATGGGAAGATAGTAGATTGTTGCATAACTGTCACCAAAGTAGGTGTAATTCATGACAGAGAGAAATGGTTCGATAATGAGTGTAAAAGAGCTAAGAAGTGGAGAGACAAATGCTGGAAAAGGTATAGGAGGAGAAAAAACATAAATGCCTGGCAAACCTATAAAAGAGCAAGAAATGACTACCTAAGTAAAAGAAGAGAGGCAGAGAGAGACTATGTAAGGGACATCACTAGGAAGGCTAAAGAAAATCCCAAGCTTTTCCACAGCTTTATCAGAGTAAAACTGAAGGTAAAAGAACAGGTTTTAAGGCTTAAGAGAGCGGATGGAAACATCACTGAGATGGATGAAGAGGGTTAGAGTAAGACACTCAGTGTCTGAATGGAGAAGAGTTAGTAGTGGAGTTCCACAGGGCTCAGTTTTAGGGCCACTTTTGTTCCTTGTATATGTAAATGACCTACCAGAGTCTGTAAATTCATTCATGAATATGTTTGCAGATGATGCAAAGATTGTGAAGAAAGTAAGAAACGAGAACAATGGCAGAGAACTTCAGGAAGATCTAAATAGTCTCCATGAGTGATCAGAAAAGTGGTTAATAAACTTCAATACTTCAAAAATGAGAATGGGTACAAGTGCAAGAAGGCCTAAGCTTGACTACTCGGTGGCAGGAGTACAACTGCAAGAGACAGAAAGCGAGAGAGATCTAGGTGTAAACATACTGACAGATTTGTCTCCAGAAATACATATAAATGGCATAGTAAGGGCAGCATATGCCTTCTTGTCAAATGTAAGGGTAGGCTTCAGGCACGTGGACAAGGAAATGTTCAGAAATATTTATGTAACCTATGTGAGGCCAAAACTTGAATATGCAGCCCCCTTTTGGAATCCGCACTTGAAAAAAGCACATAGCTAAGCTTGAAAAAGCTCAACGACATGCCACGAAACTGGTGCCAGAAATACGCAATCTCAGTTATGATGAGAGGCTGAGGGAAGTAGTATTTATCATCACTCGAAGCTAGAAGATTGAGGGGGGATATGGTAACAGTCTTTAAATTCCTTCATGGTTATGATAGAGTGGATAGGGATCGATATTTTGATATGGGTGGCTCTAGAACTAAATGTCATAATTTGAAGCTTCGTAAGAAAACTTGTTTGCAGGATGTAAGGAAGTACTTTTTCAGTGTAAGAGTAGTTTATAATTGGAATTCGGTAAGCGAGGAGGTAGTTAATGCTAACTCAATCCATAGTTTTAAGGACAGGTATGATAAGCATCACTAAGTACAAAACGGAACCGATCAGGAGACGGGAAGATACGAGCTTTGGGCTCTTTCCCGTAAGCACAATTAAGTAACCACACATATACGTACACTAACACAGCATTACTACAAAGTCCCAGTGTGTCTAGCTACGCCCAAAAATTCTTTCACATACAAAAAAGAGAAAGAACTCTCAGTAATGAGCTTATGGATAAAGAAATTTCTTCACGTAGACTCGAATCCTCACCGTAGGAGGTAAAAAGGTGATGAAGAGTGTATACAGGTTTGATAGACGATGAAAAGCTTTTTCATATTCAATATCAAAGAACGAATATGGAAAGCAAGAGAAGAGTGCTTAGAGTGAGATCCGGAACGGCAAAAAATATGGTATAAGGTCATTTCAGTGTTTTATTAAATAAGGGAATCATCTTCTTGCATATCTGCAGGAATAAAATGGTTCAAATGGTCAGTTTGGGATACTTATGTAAATAGCCCTAATGCAGTCAGAAGATTCCAGAAATAAGAAATAAAGTTTACGTAGCGCTTTCCTTGAGACCACTTAAAAGAAGAAAAAATTTATATATATATATATATATATATATATATATATATATATATATATATATAAATATATACCTTGGCTGTCTCCCCCAACTGGGGAGTGGCCGACATCATAAAAGAAACATTAAAGGGATTACTTTGCTCTATGGGCAGTGACGAGGGAGCTAGCGGCCATTCAGATGGCACTGCAGGAGTGCCACAGCCCATCCTCCCGGCTCTTCCACAACCTGCGTCGCTTCATAAATGCAAACTCCCCTAATGCCCCTACCACAAGGCTACCTCTGTAAGATGCAGCCCCGTGGTAACAGCAGATGCCCATCAGACCTGCGCCACAATCGCTCGCCACTCATTCCTATTCCTAGCACGCTCACTTGCTTCCCTCACATCCATCCTCCTATCATTCAGGGCTCTCCTTACTCCATCCATCAACCCAAAAATAGGCCTCCCTCTACCATTTAACCCATCAACTCTCGCATTCATCAACTTTTTCAGCAATCTTTCATCATCCATCCTTTCCACTTGGCCAAACCATCTCAGAACATTCATATCTACTCAGGCTTCAATTTCTCTTCTCACACCCGTTCTTGCTCTCACCACTTCATTTCTAACCCTATCCAACCGAGATACACCAGTCATACTCCTCAGGCATTTCATCTCAAACACATTTAGTTTCCATCTCTCACTTACTTTCATACCCCATAACTCTGATCCATACATCACAGTTGGCACAACCACTTCCTCATACAAAACTTTCTTAACATTCATTTCCAACCCTCTATTCTTTATCACTCCTTTCAACGCACCCAACACTTTACATCCTTCATTCACTCTGTGACACACATCTGCTTCCACTCCACCATTTGCAGCTATAACCAAGCCTAAATACTTAAACTGATCAACTCCCTCAAGTGTCTCTCCATTTAACATAACATTCAATCCAGCACCATCCTCATTTCTTGTTCACCTCATAACATTACTTTTTCCCACATTCACTTGCAACTTCCTTCTCTTACACACCATTCCAAATTCTGTCGCTAACTGACACAGCTTCTCCTCTGAATCTGCCACCGCCACAGACTCATCTGCAAACAGCAACTGATTCAGCTCCCACTCGTTATCATCCCCATCTACCATTCTCAAACCTCGACCACGCACTCGTTCATTTACCTCTCTTACGACTCCATCAATAAACAAATTGAACAGCCATGGTGACATCACACATCCCTGTCTCAGTCCCACACTCACTGGAAACCACTCACTCACTTCATTCCCTACCCTAACACAAGCTCTACTGCCCTCATACAAACTCTTCACTGCACGCAAGAGTTTACCATCAATTCCATACAACCTCAAAACATTACACATTGCCTCTCTTTCAACTCTATCATACGCTTTCTCCAGATCCAACAATGCAAAATACACATCCTTACCTTTAGCTAAATATCTCTCACATAAGTGCCTAACTATAAAAATCTAATCTGTGCAACCTCTACCTCTCCTAAACCCACTCTGCACTTCTGCGATCATATTTTCTGTCTTATCCCTAATCCTATTAATCAGTATCTTACCATACACTTTTCTTACCACACTCAACAAACTTATACCCCAAAAATTACTGCATTCATACACACCTCCCTTACCTTTGCATAGGGGCACTATACAAGCAATCACCCATTCCACTGACACCATTGACAACATAAAGCATATATTAAACATTCTCACTAACCATTCCAATGCAGTCACACCCCCTTCTTTCAACATCTATGCCCTCACACCCTCCATTCCAGGTGCTTTACCTGCTTTTGCTTCATACAATGCCCTTTTCACCTCCTCTCTTGTAATCTCTCTCTCTCATTTTCATCTCCCATTACTGACACATGAACACCCCCCCACTGCCACTATAGCTGCCTCTCTATCTTCCTCAACATTCAGCAAGCACTCAAAATATTCTGCCCATCTTTTCCTTGCATCGTTCCCTCTTAACATCTGTCCAGTTTCATCTTTCACTGTCTCTTCCATCCTCGATCCACCCTTCCTTACTCTCTACACTTCTTTCCAAAACTTCTCTTTATTATCCTTATATGACCTACTAAAATCTAGTCCCCACCTAACATTTGCCAACCTCTTCTCTTACTCTACCTTCCACTTAGTTTCCACATTTTTCTCCATATATTTTTCATACTTCTCCCTACTGTTACACTGCAGCTATTCCTCAAAAGCCCTCTTTTTCTCTTCCATCTCCCTTTCCACCCCTTCGTTCCACCACTCGCTGCCATTCCTCCAACAAACCTCTTTCCACACACATCACTTGCATGTCCCACAACACATTCTTTCATCAACCCCCATTCCTCCTCTAACTCCCAAACTTCTCTTTCTTTCACCCTTTCATATGCCACTTTCAACCTGTCCTGATATTCTTCTTCTCTGGCTTTTTCAAGTCTTCCACCTTCACCATTTCCTTTCTACATCCCCCCACTCTATTTTCCCACTCTTTTGCTACACAACTTTTGCTTCAACCAAAAAATAATCAGACATCCCAGCAGCCACACCCCTAAATGCATGCACATCTTTCCCTCTACCAATCATGCTCTTTGCTACCAACACATAATCCATCAATGCTCTTTCTTTCAATCTTCCATTTGGCACCCTCAACCATGTACACTTATTTATTAACTTCTTCTTGAAAAAACTATTATCTATCACCAACTCTTGCTCCACACACATATCTAACAGTCTCTTGCCACTCTCATTCCCACCTGGTACCCCATACTTTCTTACAACACCTTCTACCTCTCTATCACCCACTCTGGCATTCAGTCACCCAACACAACTACATAGTTCCTTCTACTCAGACCATCCACACACCTAGTCAACTCATTCCAGAATTCATCCCACTCTTCCTCACTTCTCTCACATCCTGGCCCATACGCACTAACAAAAGCCCAACATTCCCTACCTATCCTAGCCCTCACCCACATCAGCCTAGATGACACTTCTTTCCATTCCACTACCTTGTTTACTATCCATTCACTCAGCAATAATGCCACACCTTCTCTCGCTCTCCCCCTTTCAATCCCAGACACCCTACCTGTCACATCACCAAATGCCACTTTTCCTTTTCCTTTCACCTTCGTCTTGCACAATGCCAATACATCCATCCTCCTTCTACCAAACATATATCCAATCTCACATCTTTTGCTCTCTATCGTACTACTACTATATATATATATATATATATATATATATATATATATATATATATATATATTATATATATATATATATACCTTGGCTGTCTCCCCCAACTGGGGAGTGGCCGACATCATAAAAGTGTTTACAGTAGAAAATACCCCACCCCCTCAGATTGCAGTGATAGAAGCTCAAGGGCCGGTATTAGAGAACATCAACCTTACAGCCACAGAGGTATGCAAAGCGCTGATGGATTTAGATGTTCATAAAGCTACAGGTCCCGATGACATATCCCCTCATGTGCTTAAAAAATGCGCAAACACAATATCAGTGGCACTAAGTATCATATTTAAGGAGTCACTGGAGTCGGGGGAGATTCCAAGATGCTGGAAACAAACAAATGTGATACCTATCTTCAAAAAGGGAAGGAGGGATACGGCTCTGAACTATAGACCAGTGTCCTTGACCAGCATAGTTTGCAAAGTTATGGAGAAACTACTAAGGAAACATATCTCTCTTCACTTGGAATTCTTCAACTTTTTGTCAGTGAGGCAACATGGCTTCAGAGAAGGTAGATCAACAGTAACAAACTTATTAGAATTTTATGATGAGGTAAGCCAAATCTTACAGGAAAGAGAGGGCTGGGCAGATTGCATATTCCTAGACTTCCAGAAAGTGTTTGACACTGTTCCACATGGGAGACTTATTAGGAAGCTGCAATCAATGGCTAGAATAGGTGGAAATGTTTTGGAATGGATAAAAACTTACTTAGAAGGAAGGGAACAGAGGGTTAGAGTAAGACACTCAGTGTCTGAATGGAGAAGAGTTAGTAGTGGAGTTCCACAGGGTTCAGTTTTAGGGCCACTTTTGTTCCTTGTATATGTAAATGACCTACCAGAGTCTGTAAATTCATTCATGAATATGTTTGCAGATGATGCAAAGATTGTGAAGAGAGTAAAAAACGAAAACAATGGTAGAGAACTTCAGGAGGATCTAAATAATATGCATGAGTGGTCAGAAAAGTGGCTAATGAAATTCAATACTTCAAAATGTAAGGTAATGAGAATGGGTACAAGTGTAAGAAGGCCCAAGCTTGACTACTCGGTGGCTGAAGTACAACTTCAAGAGACAGAAAATGAGAGAGATCTAGGAGTAAACATACTGGCAGATTTGTCTCCAGAAATACATATAAATGGCATAATAAGGGCAGCATATGCATTCTTATCAAATGTAAGGGTAGCCTTCAGGCACATGGACAAGGAAATGTTCAGAAATATTTATGTAACCTATGTGAGGCCAAAACTGGAATATGCAGCCCCCTTTTGGAATCCGCACTTGAAAAAGCACATAGCTAAGCTTGAAAAAGTTCAAATACATGCCACGAAACTGGTGCCAGAAATACGCAATCTCAGTTATGATGAGAGGCTGAGGGAATTAGACTTACCATCACTCGAAGCTAGAAGAGTGAGGGGGGATATGGTAACAGTCTTTAAATTCCTTCATGGTTATGATAGAGTGGATAGGGATCGATATTTTGATATGGCTGGCTCTAGAACTAGAGGTCATAGTTTGAAGCTTCGTAAGAAAACTTCTTCGCAGGATGTAAGGAAGTACTTTTTCAGTGTAAGAGTAGTTGATAATTGGAATTGGCTAAGC
>JAXCGZ010004082.1:47500-55000 GCA_037179515.1 Halocaridina rubra
ATGGAGAATGTCACTCACCACCCTGATAAGGTTATGACCTCCTGCTCGAAGTGGGAGCCTGGGTGCGCCTGGATCCAGGGACGTCCTCATGACAGCAGAGAAGTACGGAGCAAGAAAGGGGTAGTGAAGACACTTAACAGTAAAATAGGACACATTGGCATAAATCCTCTCCACAAGAGAGGGTAAATTGAGCTCCAACTGCATACTCACAATACGGGTAGAGAGAGAACATCCCAAGATAAATCTCATGACTCGATTCTGGAACTTTTCAAGTGGCTCGAGAGCTGGTCTAGGAAGTTGACACAAGGCAGGAGACAGATAGTCAACCACTGACCGAAGTAGTAGGATGTAGATGGTCCTCGCCACTGGGATGGAGACTCCTGCAGCATTGTTGGCAAGCCACTTGACAGGTGCAAAGCGGGGCTCCAGACGGTCAAGAAGGCTCTTCACAAAGGGATGAATTCGTTGACGTGCAGGTATAGCTGGGGTGATCCGGACTGGTGCACCTAAATACGTGTACTGTGTGCAGTGAGGGATGACATTACCACCCATGGCGAATGCGGGCAGTGCTCTGCAGTTGCGTGAAGTAAAAATCCTGCTTTTTTCTGGGGAGATAATAAGGCCACAGGAGGTAGCAGACACGTAAAAATCATGGAGCATGTGCTGAAGGTCGTGAGTTGAGGTCGTGTGGATGCATATGTCGTCCGCATAGCAGGTAACTGTAGTACCGGGGATGACAGGAAGGAGGGAGAGTAGACGATGCATAAGGATATTGAATAGAAAAGGACTTAGCACACCCCCCTGAGGAGTACCCAATTCAAACCGTTCATAGGAGCTATACGACCCTTTAAAAAGGACACTTGATGTTCTGTTGCAGAGATATCCCCGTATCCATTTCAGTATGTTCCCCCGAACTCCAAAGTCCACCAGCTGGTCAAGAATAATTTCCTTGTTGGCTATGTCGAAGGCAGATTTGAGGTCCAGGAAGGTGACCACACTGGTGGGGGAAAGACGGGTGTAGAGTTCAGTGAGGCAGTGATGTGTGCTCCGTTGTGGGAGGAAACCATAAAGACTGGGGGAGAGTTTATCCTGTAGACGGTGCATGAGCCGGGCAAGAAGGATGCGTTCAAACACTTTGCTGAAGCAGGAGGTGAGGGAGATAGGCCTAAATTTGTCGGTTCCAGGTTTTGGTAGAGGAATAATAGTGCTTCTGGTCCAGGCAGAGGGCACATGCCCCAAGCAAAAGCAGAGATTGAAGAGCTGCAGTAGGGGGTTACCAGGAACTTTCTGAAGAAGACGGAGAACTTGATATGTAAGACCATCCTCCCCAGGGGCAGTAGCCTTAATCCTAGCGAGCACGTCGTAGTTCATCCTCTGTGAATAGGATGTCATCCTCTTCATCTGTCTGTAGTAATGCACCCATTAGGCGGAGGTTACGAACACTGCGGTGGGTGGAGAGTGCCTCTTGAACGTTCCCGGGAAGGTTGCAAGTTTGTGACTGTGCTGACCAGGTAGTAATGAGGTCCTGAGCATTCTCAAGTGGACTGTGGTGTAGAGCACAGGTGGGTTTCTTCTTGACAGCCTTCCTTATAAGATGCCACATAGTCCCAGCGCTAGTCTGATGGTTAATACTATCCGTAAATTTCTGCCAATACTCCGTGTGCACGCACTTCTGCAGGGCAACCAGATCATCCCTCGCCAACTGATATTGGTGCAGGTGGTCAGGGGTGGGCTGTCTTTGAAAGGAGAGTCCAGCATCCACAGCTGTCCTTTCCGCCTGGGCAATACGCTGATCCAAAGTCCAGGAATGGGCCTCAGGGCGACGTGGAACGTGTGGTCTGAGAACATAATGCGTGTAGAAGTCATGTGTAGAATCCACCAGTGAGTTGTATAAGCTGTCTGGAGAAAGGAGATCAAAAGTGGGAAGGAGGTGAGAGATAAAGGAAATATAAGTGGGGCAGTATTTGGGAGGGATAGAGATACGGGTGCGGTGATGGGAGAGGGTAGCTGGGGTCTGAAGTATGGAGTATTTCAAGCTAAGGGCAACATGGTCAGAAAAGAGAGAAGGGATAGAAGAGCAGGAGACATTAGGTACCACAAGGCCAGCTGTGAGAATGTGATCTACAGTACCCCCACGAGAGTGTGTGGCACCACCAGTATCCCAGCGAGTGAGGCGGTAGTGGCGGATGTAGTCGAGCAGAGGTTTGCCACCGCGATTGGGAGTGGGAGATGAGTCACCAAGGGCGGGGTGTCTGGCGTTAAAATCCCCCATATAGATCATTCCACTGTCTGCAGGTATTGGAAGGGCTGGTAGATTAATCACACCTGGGGCAGAGTAGACATTGCACAATCGAAGAGTACCATTTCCGACAGTGATTTCAAAGAGCTGAAAGGTCATATCAACTTGTGCAGAAGAACCAAGGAGCGTGTGAGGTATGGAGGAATGAATGTAGGTAATGAGTCCTCTTCTGGTATAATGCACATATGAAACATACCCTGTGAGCATAGGAGCCTCCTTCCCTGGTGGAGCACCACCAGGAAAAGCCTCTTGTATGAAAATAACCTGCGGATGATGACGATAAACATAGGCTCTAAGTGCAGTGAGTTTAGGAGAGTGTCTAATTCCAAAGGCATTCCAAGAGATGGCATGAAATTGTATGCGACTAGCGAATCTTATTCTTATTTTTGCGGAAGGCAGAAGTGGGCGGGGCACTGTCAAGAGAGGAGAGAGAGAGAGAGAGAGAGAGAGAGAGAGAGAGAGAGAGAGAGAGAGAGAGAGAGAGAGAGAGAGAGAGAGAGAATGATATATGACAATACAAAGATAAAGAGCGAGAAAAAATATCTCTTAACTGAATCAAACTTCATTGAAATATATAAACTAACTTGAAATTTAATTCTTATATACTACTAAATTAAACTGAATTCTTACATCTGTTATCATAATTCGCGAAGCATTTCAAATCACTTATGAAAAGTGATAATAATAAAAATAATAATAATAATAATAATAATAATAATAATAATAATAATAATAATAATAGTAGTAGTAGTAGTAGTAGTAGTAGTAGTAGTAGTAACTATTATTATTGTGGTCCATTGCATAAACTTGTAAATTTTTTTTGTATTTTTAATTTGATTCTAATATGCGTATGTATATGGATTTGTATATACATGTAATATTATTATTATTATTATTATTATTATTATTATTATTATTATTATTGTAATTGAGACCAAAAGTAGTAGTTTATTGACAAACAAGAATTATTTTTTTTTTTGCAATACAATGAATTACAAAGACAATAAAAACAAATAATCAAAAATATGAAGATACCAGCAATATCGCCACTTATTTGTCAAAAAAAAAAAATATAAATTAATTACAATATATTCAACTTAATACGAGTTACCTCATACACCATTATTTAATATTACATTTAACATCCTGAAAATAATTTCAAAACCTCATTAACATAATTACATAAATCTACTAAATGAAAATCTTCATTCAGCAAATTATCCAAAGAAGTAAAATTTAATTCATTATAAGCTTATCGAATATGTTGTGATAAAGGGCACTCCATCAAAACATGACATTCATCTTGTACTACAACATTATTACAATTACATTCTCTAGCCTCTCTGGGTAACCTACTCCACCTTCCTGTTTCTATCTTTAAGTTGTGAGACAATAATCTCAATCTGGTAAAAGATACTCTTAAATAGTCAGGTATATACAGTATACACTCTTTTTGTATATTTTATGCACATCAAGACCAGAGTTAAGCTCAGATCGGTAATTAACAAACTTACTAGCACTGTCCGGCTTACAGCGTATCTGTTGTGTTAGTTGTTCCATCGTAAATCCATTCCTTTCACCTTCCAAACAACGTGACAGCATTCTAAAAGCTAGTGTATTCTCTCGCCTGCACAGGTTAAATACCAAATGAAATGGTTCATCGTGATTTATGTTATTAAATCTTGACCTTAAACATTTTTTTCTTTTCTTAATGATTTCATTATGACAGGTGTTTATTCCCACTTCAGCCAAACATAAGGAATATGGAGTAGTGCTTCTTACACCCAACAGACACTTAACTAAATTATATAATTGTTCTATGCATTTTGCATTAGATGTTAACCAACTCTCCGAACTATACAGCAGAGAAGCAGTAAGGGCAGCATTGAAAACTTTCATCTTATACTGAAAAGGCATAGTAGTATTTGCAGCACAAAACACAGCAAACTTATTAATTGATGGCGTAGTTGAAGTTACATGAAGCGCTAGTACTGACTCCATAGTTCCCAAGTCTGTAAGCCATGCCCCCAAATATAGATATCTAGGACAATACTGGATAACTAGGGATGAAAGGTTCCCTATATTTTTCATTACCATTTCCCACAAAAAAACTTAGTCTTTTTTTAATTAATAACCATGCCATATTCAGAGCAGTTTTCAGATAAGATCATAAGTTTCCTATAGCACATAATTCGAGACGTCGCCAAGATGACTGTGTCATCCATCAGCAATAAAGCATTTAAAATTCCCAAGTATCCATCTTCTCCTATCCTTTCTTTAACCATTTTAATCATTTTATAAATGTACGTAATAAATAAGAGACAGCTAGTTGGTGCCCATTGCCTTACCCCAATAGATGATATTATTGCTGACTTAAGAATATTTTTGTACATTTATATATTCCATATAAGGACAAAAGCATCTTTCTACCACATCCCATTGACTTCAGATGTTTAATCATCCTATCACAAGGCACTCGGTCGTAAGCCTTACTAAAATCTACGAATAAACAATATAATTTCTTCTTTTTCCAAAGTGCATAATCGATCAACAAGCGAAGAGATACAATATGTTCCAATACAGCCCCTGTTTTCTTGACCCCCAGCCTGACACTTATCGATTGAACACCATAAATTTAACCTAATCATGAGAAGTATATCATAAACTTTAGCTAAAGTATTCATGATACTAATACCACGGTAATTTCCGCAGTCAAATCTGTCGCTACTCTTGAATAAATTAATTACTTTACTATAGCACCAGGAAGCAGGATAAACAGCATAATAAAATACTAACTTAAATACTGTCAGAAAAAAATATTAGCCATGTTACAGGTAATGATGAAAACAGAAAGGGGCAAATCCCGATATAACTCTTGTTTTTCTTTAGAGTATGTGATGCTATCTCTAATTCCCTATGTGTAAAGGAGTCATCTAGCAAGGGAATGTAAGGTGCTGAGTCGACATCTAGATCATCATGTACAACTTTTACTGTCAGGTTCAACATGTTTTCAAAATGCGTTTTGAATTGGGAATCATCTGGCCCCTCAGTTGTTTCTTCTGATGGTTCACCCTTCCAGTTAATAGAGCGCCAAATTAACCTAGAGTCATCCCTCTCTAACAGTCTTTTCCATCTTAGTTGTCCCTGCTCCCATAAATTAAGACCCTCATTAGGATTGTTTAGGTTAGCTTTTGCCACAGAGTTTATTATTTTACAAGCATTGTCTACTACCAAAGAAACATTCACGTCTTCATGACCATCAATATCAGGAGGAGGACACTCCACTAAAGCCCCCTTAAATTCAGTTATATTTACATTCCTATTAGATGGTCCAGCACTAGCATAATAATGGTTCACTGGAGGTATATAAGACTGACCAAGCATTTGAGATCTCTCTAAAAGATCTGATCCCGATATATAACTATAAGATGCAAAACTGAACTGGAGACTCAAAAGAGTATGGTCTGATCCAGCAATTTCGCGATGGACATACAATTCTTGTATTAAATTTACAATTTCTGGCTTTACAAGTCAATTTCTGACTTCCAAACAGACCCTTGTCTGTAGGACAAATCACCACCTAATATCTTTTTTCCTGTATTCAAGTGATTGCCTATCACCAGGCCGGTACTTTTACATATTTCGATTAAGTGTCGTTCATGACTATTTAATGTAAAGTCTTTCGTTCTGCTATATTCATAAGCAACATTGTCACAGCTGGTAATGGTAGGTTTGGCTATACGAGAATTAAAATCTTCAATTACAGTTATTCTAGAATGCTCCATTACTTTAGCAACCAAATTGCCAAAGAATGACGATTCAAAATAAGGTGAAGCTTGTGGGGGAATATATACTTCTCCAAAAATCAAAGATGCAAAGCAAGATAACTCAAGCCAGATCTGTCCCTCCATATTCATATCAACATTCTTTACATATTTCAGAAATGAACATGTTATAAGTAGTACAACTCCCCCCTTTTCTCATTTACTTTAGATGGATTCTGATACACTTTAAATCCCGGAACACTAAAACAATGCGTGGTTTTGGTTTCTAACAACCATACAATGTGAAACTTTAATACAAAAGACAAAATATCCTCATTTTGCAGTTTATCCCCTATGCATGCAACATTCCTTGCACAAACCTGCAAGCTATTCAAACTACTATCCAACTGTGACCTCCTTAGAAAAAATTGGGTGCATATCAATCGATCACTAGTCCAACTCGTAGAAGTACCAGTTGTTCAGCATCATACACAACATTTGTTCCTTGATTCTCTTGTTTTTCCTTTTTGGACAGCAACTATTTGGACAAATAGTTGCTGCTCATTAAGAACTAATTACAGTATTCTCATTGTAAGGAAAACAAATATGGAAATGATGCCGATATTAATGATCCTGTATCTAGTGTCATACTTACTACTTTATTATTAACATTATTGTTAACATTTTTATTACAACATTATTATTCTCTATGAAAGCTACATTAAATTTAACTATATGTATTACCCTCTTATTTATTAGTTTAATTACATGTCTACTTATAAGTTACTATTAATGTTGAATAACCATTGTACAAAATGGAAATGTTTGTTTGTTTGTTTGTTTGTTTGTTCTAACAGCCGGGTGGACATCCTTCCTTATGTAAACTGAGTCAAATGGAGGTCCTGCATGATTAAGATTTCTGGCCTTTTCAACAATGGCATTCCTTATCTGATTATTCTCTACTATCACCAGGAGAGGCCTTTTCCTGTTTACCGTTTGTTGTCCAAGCCTCTTTAGTTCCCAATCATTCACGTCAAATCTCTCTGTGTAGCCAGTAGCGTCCACCACAGCCTTTACTTTATCTTGATCATTTTCACCCCAGATATAATAAACTTCTTCTGTCTCTCTCTCGCATCAAGCGATTCAAGAAACTTCTGCTGTTGATGAATTATTCGAAATACCTGATCAACTTGCCCTCTAAGTATTGCTACCTCTTGCTTGACACTCTTTATTTCTTCTACATCACTTTTTAGGCTTCTAATCTCTTGCAACAATATTGCATTAGAAGGATCATTACTACCTTGTGCACTTAAAAGGCTTGATAATGCAGTTTTTAATTGGGTGTTAGTGAGCTTACCAATCTGTGCTGGAGTCAGGCCTCTTATTTCCTCTACTTGATCAAAAACTGGCATTTTACTTTAGCTACTGCTGAATTAG
>JAXCGZ010004082.1:60000-75000 GCA_037179515.1 Halocaridina rubra
AGAGAGAGATTATGAGAGGGACATCACCAGGAAGGCTAAAGAAAATCCCAAGCTTTTCCATAGCTTTATCAGAGGAAAACTGAAGGTAAAAGAACAGGTTTTAAGGCTAAAGAGAGCGGATGGAAGCATCACTGAGACGGATGAAGAGATCTGCAAAGAATTGAACAAGGAGTTTCAGTCAATATTTACAGTAGAAAATACCCCACCCCCTCAGATTGCAGTGATAGAAGCTCAAGGGCCGGTATTAGAGAACATCAACCTTACAGCCACAGAGGTATGCAAAGCGCTGATGGATTTAGATGTTCATAAAGCTACAAGTCCTGATGACATATCCCCTCATGTGCTTAAAAAATGCGCAACCACAATATCAGTTGCACTAAGTATCATATTTAAGGAGTCACTGGAGTCGAGGTGAGATTCCAAGATGCTGGAAACAAGCAAATGTGATACCTATCTTCAAAAAGGGAAGTAGGGATACGGCTCTGAACTATAGACCAGTTTCCTTGACCAGCATAGTTTGCAAAGTTATGGAGAAACTACTAAGAAAAAAACATATCTCTCTTCACTTGGAATCCTTCAACTTTTTGTCAGTGAGGCAACATGGCTTCAGAGAAGGTAGATCAACAGTAACAAACTTATTAGAATTTTATGATGAGGTAAGCCAAATTTTACAGGAAAGAGAGGGCTGGGCAGATTGCATATTCCTAGACTTCCAGAAAGCGTTTGACACTGTTCCACATGGGAGACTTATTAGGAAGCTGCAATCAATGGCTAGAATAGGTGGAAATGTTTTGGAATGGATAAAAACTTACTTAGAAGGAAGGGAACAGAGGGTTAGAGTAAGACACTCAGTGTCTGAATGGAGAAGAGTTAGTAGTGGAGTTCCACAGGGTTCAGTTTTAGGGCCACTTTATTTCCTTGTATATGTAAATGACCTACCAGAGTCTGTAAATTCATTCATGAATATGTTTGCAGATGATGCAAAGATTGTGAAGAAAGTAAAAAACGAGAACAATGGTAGAGAACTTCAGGAGGATCTAAATAATCTGCATGAGTGGTCAGAAAAGTGGCTAATGAAATTCAATACTTCAAAATGTAAGGTAATGAGAATGGGTACAAGTGCAAGAAGGCCCAAGCTTGACTACTCGGTGGCTGGAGTACAACTTCAAGAGACAGAAAATGAGAGAGATCTAGGAGTAAACATACTGGCAGATTTGTCTCCAGAAATACATATAAATGGCATAGTAAGGGCAGCATGTGCATTCTTATCAAATGTAAGAGTAGCCTTCAGGCACATGGACAAGGAAATGTTCAGAAATATTTATGTAACCCATGTGAGGCCAAAACTCGAATATGCAGCCCCCTTTTGGTATCCGCACTTGAAAAAGCACATAGCTAAGCTTGAAAAAGTTCAAAGACATGCCACGAAACTGGTGCCAGAAATACGCAATCTCAGTTATGGTGAGAGGCTGAAGGAATTAGACTTACCATCACTCGAAGCTAGAAGAGTGAGGGGGGATATGGTGACAGTCTTTAAATTCCTTCATGGTTATGATAGAGTGGATAGGGATCGATATTTTGATATGGCTGGCTCTAGAACTAGAGGTCATAGTTTGAAGCTTCGTAAGAAAACTTCTTTGCAGGATGTAAGGAAATACTTTTTCATTGTAAAAGTAGTTGATAATTGGAATTGGCTAAGCGAGGAGGTAGTTAATGCTATCTCAATCCATAGTTTTAAGGAAAGGTATGATAAGTATCACTAAGTATAAAATAGAACCGATCAGGAGACGGGAATATACGAGCTTTGGGCTCTTTCCCGTAAACACAATTAGGTAATCACAATTAGGTAATCACATACACACACGCACACACAGTAACAAACTTATTAGAATTTTATGATGAGGTAAGCCAAATCTTACAGGAAAGAGAGGGCTGGGCAGATTGCATATTCCTAGACTTCCAGAAAGCGTTTGACACTGTTCCACATGGGAGACTTATTAGGAAGCTGCAATCAATGGCTAGAATAGGTGGAAATGTTTTGGAATGGATAAAAACTTACTTAGAAGGAAGGGAACAGAGGGTTAGAGTAAGACACTCAGTGTCTGAATGGAGAAGAGTTAGTAGTGGAGTTCCACAGGGTTCAGTTTTAGGGCCACTTTATTTCCTTGTATATGTAAATGACCTACCAGAGTCTGTAAATTCATTCATGAATATGTTTGCAGATGATGCAAAGATTGTGAAGAAAGTAAAAAACGAGAACAATGGTAGAGAACTTCAGGAGGATCTAAATAATCTGCATGAGTGGTCAGAAAAGTGGCTAATGAAATTCAATACTTCAAAATGTAAGGTAATGAGAATGGGTACAAGTGCAAGAAGGCCCAAGCTTGACTACTCGGTGGCTGGAGTACAACTTCAAGAGACAGAAAATGAGAGAGATCTAGGAGTAAACATACTGGCAGATTTGTCTCCAGAAATACATATAAATGGCATAGTAAGGGCAGCATGTGCATTCTTATCAAATGTAAGAGTAGCCTTCAGGCACATGGACAAGGAAATGTTCAGAAATATTTATGTAACCCATGTGAGGCCAAAACTCGAATATGCAGCCCCCTTTTGGTATCCGCACTTGAAAAAGCACATAGCTAAGCTTGAAAAAGTTCAAAGACATGCCACGAAACTGGTGCCAGAAATACGCAATCTCAGTTATGGTGAGAGGCTGAAGGAATTAGACTTACCATCACTCGAAGCTAGAAGAGTGAGGGGGGATATGGTGACAGTCTTTAAATTCCTTCATGGTTATGATAGAGTGGATAGGGATCGATATTTTGATATGGCTGGCTCTAGAACTAGAGGTCATAGTTTGAAGCTTCGTAAGAAAACTTCTTTGCAGGATGTAAGGAAATACTTTTTCATTGTAAAAGTAGTTGATAATTGGAATTGGCTAAGCGAGGAGGTAGTTAATGCTATCTCAATCCATAGTTTTAAGGAAAGGTATGATAAGTATCACTAAGTATAAAATAGAACCGATCAGGAGACGGGAATATACGAGCTTTGGGCTCTTTCCCGTAAACACAATTAGGTAATCACAATTAGGTAATCACATACACACACGCACACACAGTAACAAACTTATTAGAATTTTATGATGAGGTAAGCCAAATCTTACAGGAAAGAGAGGGCTGGGCAGATTGCATATTCCTAGACTTCCAGAAAGCGTTTGACACTGTTCCACATGGGAGACTTATTAGGAAGCTGCAATCAATGGCTAGAATAGGTGGAAATGTTTTGGAATGGATAAAAACTTACTTAGAAGGAAGGGAACAGAGGGTTAGAGTAAGACACTCAGTGTCTGAATGGAGAAGAGTTAGTAGTGGAGTTCCACAGGGTTCAGTTTTAGGGCCACTTTTGTTCCTTGTATATGTAAATGACCTACCAGAGTCTGTAAATTCATTCATGAATATGTTTGCAGATGATGCAAAGAATGTGAAGAAAGTAAAAAACGAGAACAATGGTAGAGAACTTCAGGAGGATCTAAATAATCTGCATGAGTGGTCAGAAAAGTGGCTAATGAAATTCAGTACTTCAAAATGTAAGGTAATGAGAATGGGTACAAGTGCAAGAAGGCCCAAGCTTGACTACTCGGTGGCTGGAGTACAACTTCAAGAGACAGAAAATGAGAGAGATCTAGGAGTAAACATACTGGCAGATTTGTCTCCAGAAATACATATAAATGGCATAGTAAGGGCAGCATATGCATTCTTATCAAATTTAAGAGTAGCCTTCAGGCACATGGACAAGGAAATGTTCAGAAATATTTATGTAACCCATGTGAGGCCAAAACTCGAATATGCAGCCCCCTTTTGGTATCCGCACTTGAAAAAGCACATAGCTAAGCTTGAAAAAGTTCAAAGACATGCCACGAAACTGGTGCCAGAAATACGCAATCTCAGTTATGATGAGAGGCTGAAGGAATTAGACTTACCATCACTCGAAGCTAGAAGAGTGAGGGGGGATATGGTGACAGTCTTTAAATTCCTTCATGGTTATGATAGAGTGGATAGGGATCGATATTTTGATATGGCTGGCTCTAGAACTAGAGGTCATAGTTTGAAGCTTCATAAGAAAACTTCTTTGCAGGATGTAAGGAAATACTTTTTCAGTGTAAGAGTAGTTGATAATTGGAATTGGCTAAGCGAGGAGGTAGTTAATGCTATCTCAATCCATAGTTTTCAGGAAAGGTATGATAAATATCACTAAGTATAAAATATAACCGATCAGGAGACGGGAAGATTCGAGCTTTGGGCTCTTTCCCGTAAACACAATTAGGTAATCACAATTAGGTAATCACATACACACACGCACACACAGTAACAAACTTATTAGAATTTTATGATGAGGTAAGCCAAATCTTACAGGAAAGAGAGGGCTGGGCAGATTGCATATTCCTAGACTTCCAGAAATCTTTTGACACTGTTCCACATGGGAGACTTATTAGGAAGCTGCAATCAATGGCTAGAATAGGTGGAAATGTTTTGGAATGGATAAAAACTTACTTAGAAGGAAGGGAACAGAGGGTTAGAGTAAGACACTCAGTGTCTGAATGGAGAAGAGTTAGTAGTGGAGTTCCACAGGGTTCAGTTTTAGGGCCACTTTTGTTCCTTGTATATGCAAATGACCTACCAGAGTCTGTAAATTCATTCATGAATATGTTTGCAGATGATGCAAAGATTGTGAAGAAAGTAAAAAACGAGAACAATGGTAGAGAACTTCAGGAGGATCTAAATAATCTGCATGAGTGGTCAGAAAAGTGGCTAATGAAATTCAATACTTCAAAATGTAAGGTAATGAGAATGGGTACAAGTGCAAGAAGGCCCAAGCTTGACTACTCGGTGGCTGGAGTACAACTTCAAGAGACAGAAAATGAGAGAGATCTAGGAGTAAACATACTGGCAGATTTGTCTCCAGAAATACATATAAATGGCATAGTAAGGGCAGCATATGCATTCTTATCAAATGTAAGAGTAGCCTTCAGGCACATGGACAAGGAAATGTTCAGAAATATTTATGTAACCTATGTGAGGCCAAAACTCGAATATGCAGCCCCCTTTTGGAATCCGCACTTGAAAAAGCACATAGCTAAGCTTGAAAAAGTTCAAAGACATGCCACGAAACTGGTGCCAGAAATATGCAATCTCAGTTATGATGAGAGGCTGAAGGAATTAGACTTACCATCACTCGAAGCTAGAAGAGTGAGGGGGGATATGGTGACAGTCTTTAAATTCCTTCATGGTTATGATAGAGTGGATAGGGATCGATATTTTGATATGGCTGGCTCTAGAACTAGAGGTCATAGTTTGAAGCTTCATAAGAAAACTTCTTTGCAAGATGTAAGGAAATACTTTTTCAGTGTACGAGTAGTTGATAATTGGAATTGGCTAAGCGAGGAGGTAGGTAATGCTATCTCAATCCATAGTTTTAAGGACAGGTATGATAAGTATCACTAAGTATAAAATGGAACCGATGAGGAGACGGGAAGATACGAGCTTTGGGCTCTTTCCCGTAAACACAATTAGGTAATCACAATTAGGTAATCACATACACACACGCACACACAGTAACAAACTCATTAGAATTTTATGATGAGGTAAGCCAAATCTTACAGGAAAGAGAGGGCTGGGCAGATTGCATATTCCTAGACTTCCAGAAAGCGTTTGACACTGTTCCACATGGGAGACTTATTAGGAAGCTGCAATCAATGGCTAGAATAGGTGGAAATGTTTTGGAATGGATAAAAACTTACTTAGAAGAAGGGAACAGAGGGTTAGAGTAAGACACTCAGTGTCTGAATGGAGAAGAGTTAGTAGTGGAGTTCCACAGGGTTCAGTTTTAGGGCCACTTTTGTTCCTTGTATATGTAAATGACCTACCAGAGTCTGTAAATTCATTCATGAATATGTTTGCAGATGATGCAAAGATTGTGAAGAAAGTAAAAAATGAGAACAATGGTAGAGAACTTCAGGAGGATCTAAATAATCTGCATGAGTGGTCAGAAAAGTGGCTAATGAAATTCAATACTTCAAAATGTAAGGTAATGAGAATGGGTACAAGTGCAAGAAGGCCCAGGCTTGACTACTCGGTGGCTGGAGTACAACTTCAAGAGACAGAAAATGAGAGAGATCTAGGAGTAAACATACTGGCAGATTTGTCTCCAGAAATACATATAAATGGCATAGTAAGGGCAGCATGTGCATTCTTATCAAATGTAAGAGTAACCTTCAGGCACATGGACAAGGAAATGTTCAGAAATATTTATGTAACCTATGTGAGGCCAAAACTCGAATATGCAGCCCCCTTTTGGAATCCGCACTTGAAAAAGCACATGGCTAAGCTTGAAAAAGTTCAAAGACATGCCACGAAACTGGTGCCAGAAATACGCAATCTCAGTTATGATGAGAGGCTGAGGGAATTAGACTTACCATCACTCGAAGCTAGAAGAGTGAGGGGGGATATGGTGACAGTCTTTAAATTCCTTCATGGTTATGATAGAATGGATAGGGATCGATATTTTGATATGGCTGGCTCTAGAACTAGAGGTCATAGTTTGAAGCTTCATAAGAAAACTTCTTTGCAGGATGTAAGGAAATACTTTTTCAGTGTAAGAGTAGTTGATAATTGGAATTGGCTAAGCGAGGAAGTAGTTAATGCTATCTCAATCCATAGTTTTAAGGACAGGTATGATAAGTATCACTAAGTATAAAATGGAACCGATGAGGAGACGGGAAGATACGAGCTTTGGGCTCTTTCCCGTAAACACAATTTGGTAATCACAATTAGGTAATTACACACACACAGATACACCAACTAGGTAAATATTCGAGGGTAGGAAAGCCGAGACCAACCAAAGTAACCTTTGAGAGAGGGGAAACATGTAGGGAAATATTGTTGAGAAAAAAAAAAGTCTAAAAGACCTTCAAGAATTCAAAGAAGTGTTCATTAGACAATACAGAACACAGGGAGAGATGGGAAAGTTCTAAAATTTGTTGGAAGGGGCAAGAAGGTTAAATGAGGAAAGAAATGAAGAAGAGAAGAAAAATTTTCATTTAAGAGTTCTTCCAGACAAAGGGGAGATAAAGAAGATAATGACAGAAGATCAGGGGATGGGGCCCCGTTAAGATGGTTATACACAAATGCTGATGGATTAGCTGGTAAGGCAGTAGAATTAAAAGATAGGATTCACAACAGTAAGGCAGATATAGTAGCAATTACAGAGACTAAGTTGAGTGAGGACATAAACAGTGTCACAGTTTTTCCTAAGGGCTTCAGAATACTAAGGGTTGAAAGATCTGTCTCCTGGTTGGTTCCATTTTTATACTCAATGATGCTTATCGTATTTGTCTTTAAAACTGTGAAGTAAGTTAGCATCAACTGCCTCCACGTTTAGCGAATTGCAGTCATCAACTATTCTTATACTAATCAGGTACTTCCTTACATCCTGCAAAAAAGTTTGCTTACAAAACCTTAAGCTATGACCTTTAGTTCTAGAGACAGCCATATCAAAATATCAATACCTATCCACTCTGTCAAAGCCATGATGGACTTTCAAAACCGTCACCTTATCCCCCCTCATTCTTCTATTTTCAAGATTTGGCAAGTCTACTTCCTTCAGACTCTCCTGAGGTTGCATATTTCTGGCACCAGTTTCGTAGCATGTCTTTGAACTTTTTCCAGCTTAATTATATGCTTTTTCAATTGTGGATTTCAAAAGGGTGCTGCATATCCAAGTTTTGGCCTCATATAAAACACATGAATATTTCTGAAAATTTCCTTGCTCATGAGTCTGAAGACAAACCTTACATCTGCTAAGAAAACATATGCATCCCTTACTATGCCATTTCTATGCAATTCTGGTTACAAAGCTACTATGTTTACTCCTAGATCTTACTCATATAATTTCTCTTGAAGTTATGCACCTGCTAATGGTTACCCAAGCTTGGGCCTTCTCACACTTGTACCCACTCTTATCACCTTACATTTTGAAAAACTGATTTCATTAGCCACTTTTCTAAAAACTTATGCAGATTATTTAGGTCTTCCTGAAGATCTCTACCATTGTTCTCGTCTCTCTCTTTCTTCACAATCTTTTCATCATCTGCAAACATATTAATGAATGAATTTACAGACTCTGATAGGTCATTTACATATGTAAGGAACAAAAGTGGCCTTAAAACCGGACCCTGTGGAACTCTGCTATTAATTCTTCTCCATTCAAACACTGAGTATCTTACTCTAACCCTCTGTTCCCTTCCTTCTAAGTAAGTTTTTATCCATTCCAAGACATTTCCACCTATTCTCGCCATTGCTTGCATCATCCTAATAAGTCTCCCATGTGGGATGGTGTCAAATGCTTTCTGGAAATCTAGGAATATGCAATCTGCCAAGCCCTCTCTTCCCTGTAAGATTTGGATTACCTCATCATAAAAATCTAATAAGTTTGTTAATGTTGATCTACCTTCTCTGAAGCCATGTTGCCTCACTGACAAAAGGTTGAAGGATTCTAAGTGAAGAGAGAGTAGTTTTACCATAATTTTGCAAACTATGCTGGTCAAGGAAACAGGTCTATAGTTTAGGGCCATATTCCTCCTTTCCTTTTTGAAGATAGGTACCACGTTCGCTTGTTTCTAGCATCTTGGAATCTCTCATGATTCCAAGGACTTTTCAGATATGATACTTTGTGTACCACTGGCATTGATTTAGTGCATTTCTTAAGTACATAATGGGATATATCATCAGGACCTGTAGCTTTATGGCCATCTAACTCCATCAGCACTGTGCACATCTCTGTGGCAGAAAAGATGATGTGCTCCATTACCGGCCCATGTGCTCCTATCTCTGCAATCTGAGGTGGTGGGGTATTTTCTGCACTAAATGCTGAAGTAAACTCCTTGTTCAATTCATTGCAGATCTCTTCATCCATCTCAGCGATGCTGTCATCCACTCTCCTTAGCTTTAAATCTGTTCTTTTACCTTCAGTTTTCCTCTGATAAAGCTGTGGAAAAGTTTGAGATTTTCTTTAGCCTTCCTGGTGACATCCTTTTCATGTTCTCTCTCTGCCACTATTCTTTTACTTAGGTAATAATTTCTTGCTCTTTTATAAGTCTGCCAGGCATTTATGCTTTTTTCTCTTCCTATACGTTTTTCAACATTTGTCTCTCCCCTCCTTAGCTCTTTTACACTCATTATTGAACCATTTATCTCTGACATGACTAACTCCTATTTTGGTGGAAGGTATTCAACAATCTACCATCTTCCCATATTCCTCACAAAAGATGCCATGCATATTTTGTACATATTTAAGGTCCTCCAGTCAATAACTGCAAAAGGTTCATTAATTTTGATGTAATCTCCTTTTGGATAGTTCCTCCTCTTGTCCACAGTGCCTCTGCTTTCAGGCAGAACGTCTTTGATTATATACTCCATCAAAAACACACAGTGATCACTCTTTCCTATTGGTGGTTCATCCTCATTTTTTTCAATATCCAACACTTTATCTGTGAATACTACATCAAGTAGCGATGGCTTATCCCCACTCCTGGCCCTCGTTAGTTCCAATACCTATTGGTGTAGGAAATTCCCTTGTAGGTAATCTAGGAATTTTGCCCCAAATGAGTCCTCCTCACTGTGTCGGTCAAGATTTATCCAATCTATCTCTCTATGATTAAAAATTCCCATAATCAAAATCCTACATTCTCTCTCTCGGGCAATGTTAACAACTGAGTTTATGACTTCAGTAGTATCTATATGACTTTCCTCATAAACTTCTAGTCTATGTTGGTTCCTTGGTGGATTATATACAACAGTTATTATAATGCTCTCTGACCCAGTATTTATACGAGCAACAAAAAAATCCTTGCACTCACTTTCTATAGCAAAGTTTATTTCTTTCACCTGAAATCTTTCACTTATGAGCAGTGCTATCCCTCCACCAGTTCTCTCAGATCTTTCAACCTTTAATATTCTGAAGCCCTTAGAAAAAACTGTGACACTGTTTATGTCCTTATTTAACATAGTCTCTGTAACCACTACTATATCTGCCTTTATGTTGCAAATCCTATCTTTCAATTCTACGGCCTTACCAGCTATGCCATCAACATTTGTGTATAGCAATCTTAATGAGGCCCCATCCCCTAATTTTCTTTCAGTATAAATATTATCCCCCCTTTGTCTGGAAGAACTCTGAAGCAAAATATTTTCTTCACTTCTTCATTTATTCCCTCATTTAATCTTCAAGCCTCTTGCAATATGTTTTTGATCCTTTCCATCTCTCTTTGTGTTCTATATGGTGTAATGAACACTGTTTTGAATTCTTGATTTTTTTTTCGGTTTTTCTCATCATTATGTCTCTGCATATGTCCCCTCTCTCAAAAGTTACTTGCATTGGTCTTTCCCTTCCCTCCCTTGAATATTTACCTAGTTGGTGAATGCTTACAATATCCTCCGGACCACATACTACTCCAAGATTCCGTAACAGGCCTAAAATCCTAGCTCTATTTTGTTCAAGTCTTCCCTGCCATGTTGACTCCTAGGATTTACTTATGCCTTAGATTACCACTGCTTTCTCTTTTTCAATTGCCTGCTTAATCAGTGAATTAGCCCTTTCCATCACGACATCATTAATTTTTCTCTTACTTGTCTATTTATTTGGTCAACCATTTGTACATATCCCAGTGATTACCTAATTGTGATTACCTAATTGAGTTTACGGGAAAAAGACCAAAGCTCGTATCTTCCCGTCTCCTGATCGGTTCCATTTTATACTTAGTGATACTTATCATACCTGTCCTTAAAACTATGGATTGAGATAGTATTAACTACCTCCTCGCTTAGCCAATTCCAATTAACAACTACTCTTACACTGAAAAAGTATTTCCTTACATCCTGCAAAGAACTTTTCTTACGAAGCTTCAAACTATGACCTCTAGTTCTAGAGCCAGCCATATCAAAATATCGATCCCTATCCACTCTATCATAACCATGAAGGAATTTAAAGACTGTCACCATATCCCCCCTCACTCTTCTAGCTTCGAGTGATGGTAAGTCTAATTCCCTCAGCCTCTCATCATATCTGAGATTGCGTATTTCTGGCACCAGTTTCGTGGCATGTCTTTGAACTTTTTCAAGCTTAGCTATGTGCTTTTTCAAGTGCGGATTCCAAAAGGGGGCTGCATAGTCGAGTTTTGGCCTCACATAGGTTACATAAATATTTCTGAACATTTCCTTGTCCATGTGCCTGAAGGCTACTCTTACATTTGATAAGAATGCATATGCTGCCCTTACTATGCCATTTATATGTATTTCTGGAGACAAATCTGCCAGTATGTTTACTCCTAGATCTCTCTCATTTTCTGTCTCTTGAAGTTGTACTCCAGCCACCGAGTAGTCAAGCTTGGGCCTTCTTGCACTTGTACCCATTCTCATTACCTTACATTTTGAAGTATTGAATTTCATTAGCCACTTTTCTGACCACTCATGCAGATTATTTAGATCCTCCTGAAGTTCTCTACCATTGTTCTCGTTTTTTACTTTCTTCACAATCTTTGCATCATCTGCAAACATATTCATGAATGAATTTACAGACTGTGGTAGGCCATTTACATATACAAGGAACAAAAGTGGCCCTAAAACTGAACCCTGTGGAACTCCACTACTAACTCTTCTCCATTCAGACACTGAGTGTCTTACTCTAACCCTCTGTTCCCTTCCTTCTAAGCAAGTTTTTATCCATTCCAAAACATTTCCACCTATTCTAGCCATTGATTGCAGCTTCCTAATAAGTCTCCCATGTGGAACAGTGTCAAACGCATTCTGGAAGTCTAGGAATATGCAATCTGCCCAGCCCTCTCTTTCCTGTAAGATTTGGCTTACCTCATCATAAAATTCTAATAAGTTTGTTACTGTTGACCTACCTCCTCTGAAGCCATGTTGCCTCACTGACAAAAAGTTGAAGGATTCCAAGTGAAGAGAGATATGTTTCCTTAGTAGTTTCTCCATAACTTTGCAAACTATGCTGGTCAAGGAAACTGGTCTATAGTTTAGAGATGTATCCCTCCTTCCCTTTTTGAAGATAGGTATCACGTTTGCTTGTTTCCAGCATCTTGTAATCTCCCCTGACTCCAGTGACTTTTAAAATATGATACTTAGTGCCACTGATATTGAGGTTGTGCAGGCACCAGTTTCGTGGCATGTCTTTGAACTTTTTCAAGGTTAGCTATGTGCTTTTTCAAGTGCGGATTCCAAAAGGGGGCTGCATATTCGAGTTTTGGCCTCACATAGGTTACATAAATATTTCTGAACATTTCCTTGTCCATGTGCCTGAAGGCTACCCTTACATTTGATAAGAATGCATATGCTGCTCTTACTATGCCATTTATATGTATTTCTGGAGACAAATCTCAGTATGTTTACTCCTAGAGCTCTCTCATTTTCTGTCTCATGAAGTTGTACTCCAGCCACTGAGTAGTCAAGCTTGGGCCTTCTTGCACTTGTACCCATTCTCATTACCTTACATTTTGAAGTATTGAATTTCATTAGCCACTTTTCTGACCACTCATGCAGACTATTTACTTCTTACTGAAGTTCTCTACCATTGTTCTCGTTTTTTACTTTCTTCACAATCTTTGCATCATCTGCAAACATATTCATGAATGAATTTACAGACTCTGGTAGGCCATTTACATATACAAGGAAATAAAGTGGCCCTAAAACTGAACCCTGTGGAACTCCACTACTAACTCTTCTCCATTCAGACACTGAGTGTCTTACTCTAACCCTCTGTTCCCTTCCTTCTAAGTAAGTTTTTATCCATTCCAAAACATTTTCACCTATTCTAGCCATTGCTTGCAGCTTCCTAATAAGTCTCCCATGTGGAATAGTGCCAAACGATTTCTGGAAGTCTAGGAATATGCAATCTGCCCAGCCTTCTCTTTCTTGTAAGATTCGGCTTACCTCATCATAAAATTATAATAAGTTTGTTGCTGTTGATCTACCTTCTCTGAAGGCATGTTGCCTCACTGACAAAAAGTTGAAGGATTCCAAGTGAAGAGAGATATGTTTCCTTAGTAATTTCTTCATAACTTTGCAAACTATGCTGGTCAAGGAAACTGGTCTATAGTTTAGAGATGTATCCCTCCTTCCCTTTTTGAAGATAGGTATCACGTTTGCTTGTTTCCAGCATCTTGTAATCTCCCCTGACTCCAGTGACTTTTAAAATATGATACTTAGTGCCACTGATATTGAGGTTGTGCATTTTTTAAGTACATGAGGGGATATATCATCAGGACCTGTAGCTTTATGAACATCTAACTCCATCAGCGCTTTGCATACCTCTGTGGCTGTAAGGTTGATGTTCTCTAATACCGGCCATTGAGCTTCTATCTCTGCAATCTGAGGGGGTGGAGTATTTTCTACTGTAAATACTGACTGAAACTCCTTGCTCAAGTCTTTGCAGATCTCTTCATCCGTTTCAGTGATGCTTCCATCCGCTCTCTTAAGCCTTAAAACCTGTTCTTTTACCTTCAGTTTTCCTCTGAGAAAGCT
Source organism: Halocaridina rubra (assembly GCA_037179515.1). Taxonomy (NCBI): domain Eukaryota; kingdom Metazoa; phylum Arthropoda; class Malacostraca; order Decapoda; family Atyidae; genus Halocaridina; species Halocaridina rubra. The sequence goes on from JAXCGZ010004082.1 coordinate 73,593, forward strand.
GTGGAAAAGCTTGGGATTTTCTTTAGCCTTCCTGGTGATGGCCCTCTCATCGTCTCTCTCTGCCTCTCTTCTTTTACTTAGGTAATCATTTCTTGCTCTCTTGTAGGTTTGCCAGGCATTTATGTTTTTTCTCCTCCTATATCTTTTCCAGCATTTGTGTCTCCGCAACTTAGCTCTTTTACGCTCATTATCGAACCATTTCTCTCTGGCATGAATTACACCTACTTTGGTGACAGGTATGCAGCAATCTACTATCTTCACATATTTCTCACAAAAGATGTCATACATTTCTTGTACAGATTTGTTGTAAAATAAGGTTCTCCAGTCAATAGCTGCAAAAAGCTCATTCATTTTGATGTAACCTCCTTTCGGATAGTTCCTCCTCATGTCCTCAGTGCCTGTACTAAAAGGCAGAAGATCTTCAATGATATACTCCATCAACAACACACAGTGGTCACTCTTTCCAATTGGTGGTTCATACTCAATTTTTTTCAATATCCAACACGTTATCTGTGAATACTAGATCAAGTAGTGATGGCTCATCCCCACCCCAGGTGTCATTCTTCATTGATTTTTTTTTCCAGTTGATTAAAATTTATCAAAATCCCCGTTGAAAATTGTACCTGGAGAAAAAAAATCCTAATAAACAAAGTAACTATTCATCTCTTAGACTACTTTTTTTTTTAATTCTTAATATGTAGGCTTAAAATACGATTTAAGCATCTTTAAAATTTCACTTGCAGCAATACGTCCTTTGAACCTTCACGTAATTTTCTCATGACATCTGCTGCCCATCCAAGTAATAACTCTACATAGTAAAAAGAAAAGAAAACACATGAAATCTAGAACACTGAATGTACACACACTCGGTTCTTCGATACCTGTTTCTACTCTTGAATGCTGATAAGAAGAGGCGTTTGACTGACCAAGACATATGCTCTTCGTGGTCAAGTTAGGCTATAGATGTTCCCAGAAACAGGTTTTCTCTCTCTCTCTCTCTCTCTCTCCTCTCTCTCTCTCTCTCTCTCTCTCTCTCTCTCTCTCTCTCTCTCTCTCTCTACGACAGCTGAAAACTACAGTTATTAATGCTATGGGGTGTACCCGTCTTGATAATCAAGTTATGGAATATATATATATATATATATATATATATATATATATATATATATATATATATATATATATATATATATATATATATATATATATGAAATAAAGATTATTGCTGTTTCTCCATAACAGAGGAAAAAAAGGGAAGAAATGAGTGGGAGTGCCTTTGAGATGGCCTTTGTTGGGAGATGATTACCCAATACCGGTGAACTTCATCGTCGAGAGGGGTGGTGGTGAGAGGGTGAGGCGAGGAGCAGCGGGTTTCTCTTCCTAGAATAAACTAGGTCAGCAGCACTCT
>JAXCGZ010004082.1:82500-86863 GCA_037179515.1 Halocaridina rubra
ATTCAAGGGTGGGACTGGTCTTCAAAACATTCTTCAGTGGGTTAATAGTTTCCTATTGAAGATAAAAGAAAAAAAAAGACGTATAGGGAAGAGGAAAGATTAGATAGGACAGTCATAAAGGAGGGAATTGATGGTGCTTAGTTCACGCTTTTAACCCCTCAGGGGACCACCAGGAAGGATTGATTGGTGAATGGATGGCAGAACAGAGTGGAAAGAAAAAAAAAACATAATTATGAATATAAAAGTTTGAAATAAATGGATGAAATTATTATGTTTAATAAGAGAATAATAGTAAACAAATAATTAAAATAAGAGTAGTCACCGTGGCTCAAGCGGTAGCGTCCGCGACTTTGAGGCGTCAGGTCGAGGGTTCGCGCCCCGTCACGGTCTGAGGTTGGCAAGGGCATGCACTCAGGGTAACGATTATGTCTGCCAAAACAATTCCTTTGCAAGAAGGCAACCATCCTAGCCCTTGATAGAGGAGGGAGTCCGTGACATAATACCGGAACAACAAACAAATAAATAAAATTAGAATGAAAATAAAATATAATAAAGGTCATAGACTGACAGAGTGCTGAACAATACATTATTATAAGGCCAATCATAATGCTATCTGCTGTTTGGCGGTGCTTTTTAAGGCCATGCCAGCGTGTTATTGAGCTCAAGTTGTATCGAGCTTAAATTTCCTGCACTTGACATTTTATTTTGGTGGTGGGTATTGTGTAATTGTGCTTAGCAGGATATCCATGTGGTTCATAAATGCTCCTAGTATATTGCATGCTACTTGAGGAGCATGTGGGTTATGTCTGGGAGTTGTGGGGGATCCAATCTTCCATCTTACTTCTGTGAAGGCTTCACATTTCAGGATATAATGGAGTAGGGGTCGTGGTGCTGCTTCCTGGCAGAAGTTGCACTCTATGATGATACTGTCTATGATCTCCCAAGTGCATTTGTGTCCAAGTCTCAGTTTGTGGATATTGACTGCAGTAATTCTGTGGAGGATCTTGGAATTGATTATATGCTGAAAGCTGGCAACTGCTTTGTAACAAGACATGGAGGCTGATTCAGAGTCTGTGCACCAGTTGCATTTGCTAATCTAAAGGCACAGAGTTTTTTTTGTACCTTTGGTTTTGATGTGAAGAATATTTTGAAGCAGGGGCATCTGAACTTTTGTCTGGAGGGAAGCTTGTTTGGTTGTATAGTTGGCCTTTTCATTTCCTCTTATGCTAACGTGGCTCGGGATCCAGGTGATGATGATGGTCTTGCAAACGTTCATGTCTCTGTGGAAGAGGTAGAGTATCTCAGTAATGATTTTAATAGTGTCTCTGAAGGGCATCTTCTGAATGGTCTGTAAGGCACACCTCGAGTCTGTGAGAATGACGACCTGGTCTACTTCTTAGAGAGTCACAATCAACAATACCTAGTAATACCTCTGCATGGGATCCAGTTCAGGTATATGACAGGACAAGAAATGACACTTCTGAAAGAGACATGCATAATGAGCCAATAAATCGAGGTGTTTCCCATAATACAATCCACATTAGAGCACTTTGCCACAATCAAGATAAGGAATCCTTTGTGACAACAGTACTAAAAGGATCTGTGGATGAATATACATACTGTACATAATACAAAAGTCTACAAACACTATACCTCAGCCACTTCATGAGCATAAGCAACAAAACAATATCGGTCCTCCATAAATCACTATATTTATCTAGATTACTGGAATAGACAAAAGTAGAAGTGCAAAGTTCGCTGCACTGAAGAAGAAGACACAATACATACTTCTCTTATCGACAGTCATGATGGAGAGTTCTCATGGAACTGGGGCACTTTCAACTCTGGATTCGCACCCAGCCACACATGCCTTGGGGATTACTAGCCATACCTGGACACTCATATGCTGGTATGATGTCTACGCAATGCATTGCAATTATATATATATATATATATATATATATATATATATATATATATATATATATATATATATATATATATATATATATATATATATATATATATATATATATATATATATATATATATATATATATATATATATATATATATATATATATATATATATATATATATATATATATATATATATATATATATATATATATATATTTATATATATATATATATATATATATATATATATATATATATATATATATATATATATATATATATATATATATATATATATATATATATATATATATATATATATATATATACAGGGGGTCCTCGTAGACTGTCTCTCCGAGTTACATCATTTTGCCATTATGTTGGAGGCCAATAAATAATTAAGAACTTACCTTTTGAGCTACCTGGCTGGTGTGGTAAAATCAAACCGCGCACACTGAACAGTTTGTGAGCAAGGTGGACAAATACAAAGCTGGCAGCACAGCTGTTTTCATATTTATCAACTTAATGGCTTTATTTCTTTATATGTTAATGAATTTGGTTATATTGCAATATTATATTGCATTTAAACAAAAATACCATACACATAGTCGTAAATACAATTTTATGCAACATAGTTTGTTGAGCACCGTGTACGAATACGGCATCCCACGGCATTAGAAGAGGAAGAAGAAACACTTCTCAGTTTCCTCTCACCTGCCATATTGTGCCTCGTGTTCATCTGTTCTCTTGTTATTTTTGCTCATGTTCGCTCGCTACTGACTGTACTCTGTCTCCCAAGCATAGTGGTGATAGTTCTGATGACAGTGCTATGAAAAAAAAGAAAATCCATCACCATGGAAATCAAAATTGTAATAGTAAACCATGCTGAAAAGGGAGAAAATTCTACGAACACTGGCCACAATCTCGTATTAGCCGGTACGACTGTAGCCACAAGCGTCAAAGACAAAGATTGCATTCTTGACCACGTGAAAGGTTCAACTCCTATGATGTTCCACTAGGAAGCGTAGTAGCCATATGATTGAGATGGGGAGATTGCTAGTGCTTTGGCTTGATGACTAGAATCGACAATGAATCCCATTAAGCCCCATGGTAATACAGGAAAGGGTTAAAATATTGTTTGAAACCTTGAAATGAGAAAAGGGGGAAGGGAGTGCAGGTGAAGAGTTTGTAACTAGTAGGGGATTAGCTTAATCGTTTTAAAGCTCACACTTAATTACATAACAAAAGTGTGCAAAGTGAAGCTGCTAGTGGTGATGAGGAAGCAGCAAGAAGATTTCCTAGTGTTTTGGCTGAGATAATAAGGGAGGGGAGTTACTAAGTCGAACAGATATTTAACATGGCTGAGTTTGAATGATTCTTGAAGCATATGCCTAGAAGTACAAACATTACCAGGGAGAAGAAGACAGAAAGGAGAGAGAGGCTTTGGTCATGAAGGCTAATGCTGCTGGAGACTGTAAGCTGAAACCCTTGTTGGTTTATTTGGCAGAAAACCCAAGGACACTCAAGGGCGTTTGGAAGAGTCAACTGCCAGACATCTGGAAGTCCAACAAGAAGGCTTGGATAACCCTTCAAATATTTGAGGACTAGTTCTGCAACCATTTTGTGCCTGAATCGGAAAGGTACCGTGCCTCCAAGGGTCTGCCATTTAAGGTGTTGCTAATCCTGGACAATGCCCCTGGTCACCCATCCCAACTGACTTTCATCCTAATATCAAGGTGATTTACCTTCCACCTAATACCACTTCCCTGCTACAGCCAATGGAGCAGGGGGGTCACTGTATCTTTCAGGTCTATTACCTCTGAAGGACAATCACTGTGGCTCAGGGCAACTGAAAAGGGCAAGAACTTGACTTTAAAGGACTTCTGGAAGTCGTACAATATTTTTCATACTGTGAAGAATATTGTTAATGCTTGGAAGGAAGTGAAGCACACGATTTGAATGGGTTATGGAAGAAAGCATGCCCCTATTTTGTGAATGACGTCCGAGGATTTAAGGAGACGGTTGAAGCTGAAACCAAGATAGTTGCCCTGATTTAGTTTCAGCACTATTTGATTTTTCTTTAAAGCTAGACTTAGTAGGCCTAGAATAATTTTTCAAACACCAACAATTCTTTTTAATATGCCCTGGTTTACCACAGTTATGTCACTTAAAAATATTTCTAGGCTTAGATTTCTTGGAACCATAGGCATATTCTTTCTTGACAGTGACATTTGAGCTACCATTCTCTTTAGACAAAGATTTTCTTTCCTAATGCAGTAACCTTTCAAACACAGTTTCTAATCCTGGTACTTTAGGACTAGCTTCCAGTGCTGTGACTAAAACATTATATGAATCTGTTAGGCTAGCTAAAAGAAAAACTACTCTATTCTCTTCACTAACAGAATCTCCAATAGCAGATAGTTCATCAAAATTTCAATCATAG
>JAXCGZ010004083.1:0-2500 GCA_037179515.1 Halocaridina rubra
TTATTATTATTATTATTATTATTATTTTTATTATTATTATTATTATTATTATTATTATTATTATTATTATTATTATTATTATTATTATTATTATTATTATTATTGCTATTATTATTATTATTATTATTATTATTATTATTATTATTATTATTATTATTATTATTATTATTATTATTTTTATTATTAATTTTATTATTATTATTATTATTAGTAGTAGTAGTAGTAGTAGTAGTGGTAGTAGTAGTAATAGTAGTAGTAGTAGTATTTGTATTATTATTATTATTATTATTATTAATTATTATTATTATTATTATTATTATTATTATTATTATTATTATTATTATTATTATTATCATTATTATTATTATTATTATTATTATTATTATTATTATTATTATTATTATTATTATTTTATTATTATTATTATTATTGTTATTATTGTTATTATTATTATTATTATTATTATTATTATTGTTGATTACTGTTTTATATTTATTATTCTTATTATTATTATTATTATTAATTATTATTATTATTATTATTATTATCATTATAATTATCATTATTTTTATCATTATAATTATCATTATTATTATTATTATTAATATTATTATTATTATTATTATTATTATTATTATTATTATTATTATTATTATTGTTATTATTATTATTTTTATTAATTTTATTGTTATTATTATTATTATTATTACTATTACTATTATTATTATTATTATTAATATTATTATTATTATTATTATTATTATTATTATTATTATTAGTATTATTATTATTATCATTATTATTGTTAGTATTATTATTGTTATTATTATTTTTATTATTATTAATATTATTTTTATTTTGAATATTATTATTATTATTATTATTATTATTATTATTATTATTATTATTATTATTATTATTATTATTATTATAATTATTATTATTATTATTATTATTATTATTATTATTATTATTATTATTATCATTATTAATATTATGATTATTATTATTATTATGATTATTGTTATTATTATTATTATTATTATTATTATTATTATTATTATTATTATTATTATTATTATTATTATTATTATTATTATTATTATTATTATCATTATTATTATTATTATTTTTATTATTATTATTATTAATATTATTATTATTATTATCATTACTACGTAGCTTTCTAATCTAAAAGAACTTACGAGCACTAACTTCCTGTTATCATTTTATGAACAAAAACCAAGGGCAGAGGAGGGGTTTTCCCCAGCTTTTGTATGATTAGCACAAAAGATTTATTTTTATTTTTTGTTGTTTTACTTGCTTTGTTTCACATTTTTTTAAACAAAGAAGTAAACAAAGCGCGCAAGTCAGCGCATAAATTTGCATTGTTCTGTTTTCCCGGTACTAAAGGAGTTTCCTTATAACCATGCGTGCATGCATATGCGCATAATACAAACACTGGAGGAGTAAATCAGCTCTCGCCAGTGCCTGTGCCAAAGTCGGATTTAAGGAGAAAGTATCGTGAAGGGCTTTTGACCGTAACGGCATGTTTTTAAAATACAAACAATGTTACTTCCAAAACAGTTCTAAGAGTGAAAAATTGAAGTAGGTTTTCCTCTAGAACGAATGAGGAAGTAAACCCCTGAAATCCTACTGAAAAACAGCTTGTTGATTATCCATTCACGGAGGAAGCAAGCCAACTCAACTCGGAGTCGGTCCATTTTGGAAAGTGAAGAGGTTGGCGTTTCGATCGGCATTTAACCGTGAACCCTTCAGATCCTGTTAGAAACAAATGTCGATAAAGAAGCGATGGATGATAGGTGTCAACACAACTCTTTTTCCATTTGCCTAGCCCAAGAGGGTGGTGTCAGGAGTGGGATCTGGTCATAAGGAATGATTTGAAATACCCAAGGCCTATGTCCGTAACGGTTCCAAGGAAGAAAAAGTACAAAGGACTGGCGTCTGAGGTACTGAGACATTTCATGGCAGTACCGCCTCAAGGAAAGAAAGAGTGGTGTCATGAAGGATATCCAGCCGCAACGTATTTGAGTTATAATGGCAAACTGCTTTCCAAAATCATGTCACGCAAGAAGCGGGATACTCTTGCAGCTGAGGCAGCCCAAGCAATCTCAACTAGGTGCCGGTCTCAAGGCAAGGGATAGTGGAGAGTGTTGTAAAAGGAAGGGCAACAGGCCATAAGCTCTGAGAGCAAAATGATATACTACTTTTCGGTAATCAAGCACTTGGGGGAGCAAGAAAGTTCAACTCGGTGACAATCCCTAGGGGAGAAATTAAAGAATATGGTTTTAGAAATTTTATCCGACTATAAAACTATAAACCATAACCAAATGGGAGTCACAAAGAGCCCCATAAGAAGAAGAAGAAGAAGAAGAAGAAGAAGAAGAAGAAGAAGAAGAAAGAAGAAGAAGAAGAAGAAGAAGAAGAAGAAGAAGAAGAAGAAGAAGAAGAAGAAGAAGAAGAAGAAGAAGAAGAAGAA
>JAXCGZ010004083.1:22500-72500 GCA_037179515.1 Halocaridina rubra
AAATCTGATCTATGCAACCTCTATCTCTCCTAAAACCACTGTGCACCTTCTGCAAGCACATTTTCTGTCTTATCCCTATTCCTATTAATCAGTATCCTACCATACACTTTTCCTAAAACACTCAACAAACTTATAAACCTAAAATTATTGCATTCATACACATCTCCCTTACTTTTTTATATATATATATGAGTGACACCATGACAGTCAGAAACTGCCCTCATCAATAAAGGCCCGGACACGAGAATATACCAAAATGAAGGAAAAAAAAGGTTAAGGACAAGGCAGAGATGAGGTAATGTCACACAAAGGAATACGACAGAAAGAAAAAAAAAGTCAAAGTATAGAGGACCCAGAGATATGGAGGACTAGGCTCTGAGATGACGATAGATCTGCTTTTTGAAGGATGAAGGATCATAAGAATTAGGAAAGACAGAAGGAGGAAGAGAGTTCCAGAGTCTGGAGGTAGATGTAAAGAAGCAGTCGCTTCACTGTCCAATCCGCGAGCTACAAATCTCCACACAGTACCTGTGAGATGAGGCCGCTTTGCGAGTATTACGCTGCCTTGGCAGTGGGGGAGGGATGCAGCTCGCATAGAGTGCATAGGAGCACTATATAAGCAATCACCCATTCCATTGGCACCATTGACAACATAAAGCATATATTAAACACTCTCAATAACCATTCCAATGCAGTCACACCCCCTTTTTTCATCATCTCCGCTCTCACACCATCCATTCTAGGTGCTTTACATGCTTTCATTTCATCCCTTGCCCTTTTCAACTCCTCTCTTGCATTCTCTCTCAGTTTCATCTCCATTACTGGCACTTGAACACCCCCCACTGCCACTATAGCTGCCTCTCTATCTTCCTCAACATTCAGCAAGCACTCAAACTATTCTGCCCATCTTTTCCTTGCATCGTTTCCTCTTAACATCCGTCCATTCACATCTTTTACTATCTCTTTCATCATCGATCCACCCTTCCTTACTCTCTTTGCTTCTTTCCAAAACTTCTTTTTTTTCTCCATATATGACCTACTAAAATCCTCTCCCCACCTAACATTTGCCAACCTCTTCTCTTCCTCTACCTTCCGCTTGGTTTCCAAATTTTTCTCCCTATATCTTTCATAATTCTCCCAACTGTTATATTGCTGCCATTTCTCAAAAGCCCTCTTTTTCTCTTCCACCTTCATTTTCACCCATTCATTCCACCATTCGCTGCCCCTCATGCCACCTCCAACAAACCTCTTTCCACACACATCACTTGCATGGCCCATAGCACATTCTTTCATCAAACCCCTATTTTTTTCTCTAACCCCTTCCACTTCTCTTTCCTTCACCTTGTTATATGCCACTTTCAACCTGTCCTGATATTTCTGTCTCTTTGACTTTTTCAACTCTTCCACCTTCACCATTTCCCTTCTATATGCCCCCACTCTATTTACCCACTCTTTTGCTACTACCACTTTTGCTTCAACCAAATAATGATCAGACATCCCAGCAACCACACCCCTAAATGCATGCACATCTGTCACTATACCAGTCATGCTCTTTGCTACCAACAAATAATAATAATAATAATAATAATAATAATAATAATAATAATAATAATAATAATAATAATAATAATAATAATAATAATAGTAATAATAATAAAAATAATAATAATAATAATGATAATAATAATAATAATAATAATAATAATAATAATAATAATAATAATAATAATAATAATAATAATAATAATAATAATAATAATAATAAGAATAATAGTAAAAATCATAATAATAAGAAAAGAAAAATAATAATAATAATTAAAATTATAGTAATAAAAGAAATAAAATAATAATAATGATAACAATAACAATAATAATAATAATAATAATAATAATAATAATAATGATAATAATAATATAATAATAATAATAATAATAATAATATTAATAATAATAATAATAATAATAATCAATAATAATAATAATAATAATAATAATAATAATAATAATAATAATAATAATAATAATAATAATAGATAATAATAATAATAATAATAATAATAATAATAATAATAATAATAATAATAAATAATCAATAATAATAATAATAATAATACAATAATAATAATAATAATAATAATAATAATAATAATTATAATAATGATAATAGTGATGAAAATAATAATAATCATAGTATTTATTGCTAAATTGAGATACACTAATTGTAAAAGAGTAACTCTTGTGCTGTCTTTTCAAAAGTCAAAACCCCACTTTTAAAGTGATACTATTTCCGAAAACTCCTTTAACCTAATGAACAGAAAAGATTAATGAAAAAAAAATCGCCAATGACTTCTACAGAATGAGTGTATTCTCATTTTTGTTTATGAAGAAATAAAGAGATAAAAAAAAATAGCAATCATGTGAACAATACTGAACGCTAATCTCTTTGCTCGCTTAGGATAGGTCACTTTAAATTGTAACTTCAGTGGTTGCTTTGTATTTCAAAGAAGAAGAAGAAAAAAAAAAGGAATGCTGCTCAAAGACCTCGGAGATTCGCAAACCGTTTGAAAATGAGTTCAACAAACCTGGAGCAGCGAATGAAAAACTGGTTGTAGGAACACGTAGAGAAGTTCGACGAACTTTCCTCTTTTTTTCGTTTTATTTCGTATTTTCCACTTGGTTCTCTCGTATTTGCTTTTATTTATATTTACCCGAATGATAAACAAGAGAAGGACAAGTATAATGTAAGTTATTCATGATATGAAGTTCAAACATTTGAGCCGGCACGGTTTATAAACTATCAGGAATATGGCTAATTGGAGACTCATATAATCTTTGTAATTTGAGGAGGTTAGAAACGATGAGACCATTTCGCAATAAGATAGCGACATCACCAACGCAGCCTGTGAACAAGGAGCATTTCTAATAGTGTTACTCTCTATTTATAAGGTGTGCACTCAATAATCAATCTGACATACTTTGGAATATTATATTATGGGCATATAAGGAGATTAAGTCAATATTAATGTAAGTCTTCCGAATGTAAGGAAATGATAATTACAGAATTTGCTGTAATAAAGGAATGTCCTTCTCTGGTTGTCCTGTTTACATCTCTAGGATTATCCCGAGGAAAGCCAGATGATCTACAATATACACGATTTAATTATGGTGATCCCAAACACCGTTTATAATCATCAGACAACCTCACGTCCAGTGAAACGCCTTACAGGAAGGCAGATGTTTGTCATTTTCAATAAAAAATTGTGCATAGCATGCAGCTGCGAAGTAATATTATTTATTATGAGCAACAGCATATATAACCAGGACTATTCTTATCGAAAATTGGATGAGATAGTGCACGTTATCCCTTTTTATGTGTGACACCGAAAAGGGCAAAGAAAATTGCTCTCATCGAACCCTGGCATCAAGAAAGAGTAGCGGAGGCAGAACAAAGCAGGAATAAGAGAGATAAAAACCATTAAAAGACACGCTGAAAGACTAGGGAGAGTAATGAAGATCATATAATGATAAGAAAGAAAGGAAAGAAAAACAGACATGTAGAGTGTTGAGACTTTTCAGATGGGTAGGGATAATAAGAGATGTGTAACGAATGCTCAAGTATATGCGGTGCAGATGCAGGCATAGGAAATGAACCGTAAACGAAGACTTTGTACGAGTTGTAATGATACTAGTCCTATTTAATTTAGGGTTTATGTGTCACTGTTGATCCTCATTATGGTAGTGGGCACAAACAGAGTGCAGCAGGGGAAGTAGAGTTGGATACCTTTTTTAGCACACCACGGTGGTTTGAATCATTGGTCTGCAATTTCCCGAGTCGGACATACCAATCACTACGCTAACCCGGTCCCCTTGCTTGTAATAGGATAACTTCATGCAATTAAGAAACGCAACACATAAATTAAGATAGAAACGAAACAATAAAGCTAATGCACAGCACATCAGTAACAATGTACCTCAAACGTGACAATTTTCGACTGGTGAAAGAACTCTGAGAATTAACATTAATTATAAATATTTTCTAAAAACCGTTTGGTTAATAGTCTGCAATTTTCCAAGCAGGGTTTGTTGATAATACTAATACTACTAATAATAATAACTAATAATAATAATAATAATAATAATAATAATAATAATAATAATAATAATAATAATAATAATAATAATAATAATAATAGTAATAATAATAAAAATAATAATAATAATAATGATAATAATTATAATAGTAAGAATAATAATAATAATAATAATAATAATAATAATAATAAAAATAATAATAATAATAATAATAATAATAATAATAATAATAATAATAATAATAATAATAATAATAATACATATGGCAGACTGCGTATGGTACTAATGTTGTCCATATTCAAATGGATGGATGGATGGATTCGGTTTTACGTCACGGACTCCCTTTTCTACCATGGGCTAGGACGATTGCCTTCTTGCGAAGGACTTGTTCTGGCAGATGTAATCATCAACCTAAGTTCATGCCCTTGCTAACCTCAGATCGCGGGGGGCGAGAACCATCGACCTGACGCCTCAAAGTCTCAGACACTACCGCTTTGCCATGGTGACTGCATTGCCCATATTCAAATAATATCACTTAAAGTGCTTGTATATGCTTAAAAGTATAAACATCACTCTTACCATCTGAAGTCAAACCCCCGAACCATTGAAATCAAAGAATAAGTTCAATCCATGATGCTTGTCCTAATACTCCATGGAACTTTCTTATCAACAGTATATCACCTCAGTGATTAGTTGATCAACTTAAACAGATCAGAGCTGCTCCAGGAGGACTTCAAGGGCAAGTGGGAAGACACCCAGGACAAGGAGGAGTTTTTCCACGGATAGTTGTTGGTATTCTTCTACCAGGGGTGGTTTATCCTCAGTCAGAAGGCGGGTATCCTCAACCAGGTGGCGGGTATCCTCAGCAAAGAGGTTGGTATGCTCAACCATGGGGTAGGTTTCCTCGGCCATGGGCTGGATGTCCTCAACTCTGAGACGGTTATCCTCTACCAGGGATTGGTTACCCTCAGCCAGGAAGGGCTACACTGGTCAAGGAAGTTTTTCTGAACAGGTAGGTCATCCAGGAGAATATCCAGGTGGAACACCTCGCAAATACTGGTGTAAATCTACGAAGGGACAATCTTGCTGCTGCCAAGCTGATGAACATGGAGAGATATATGGTAAGTAAGCCTATTAAAATGCAATAATTTGCCATGATATATACACAAGATAGTTCTTTTGTCACACAGAGGCATGAAATGTGTCACAGTTTTACTGTAATAGTAGTATTTGCAATTATAACTATACAATTCACAATATAATTTCAAAGTGTGCGTAAGCTTTTGTTCATGGGGAAAACCTCTTTTTTCTACAATTATCATGAAAACAGATGGTACGAGATACTGCTCAGAGGTCTTGTTTTATGTTTTTTTGTAAGTCAATCAGGTATATGTCTCCCAGTGCGAGCAGAATGCCCACCAACTAGAGTAGGAGATCCACCTATTCCATGCAGTCATGATTCCTCGTGCCTTGTTCGCATAGATAAATGTTGTAACAATAAATGCCTTGAAATTAAAGTATGCAAAGCATCATTGCAGTACTTTTTCTAAAACTTTGTCATTGAAAAAGCTCGCATGTTTACCAATATCAAGTGAGAGGAGATGCCAGGTTGAAGCGTTCTGTAATATATTAATAGAACATAGAGAGAAATGTTGTTTACTGAGCTACATGTGTTTAGTTGTAGTCATAAGGGCAAATAAGAAATGATCATGTTCTACTTTGATGCTATACAGAAAGTTAGTAATATATGGCCAGCTGATTGATACAATACTTATAATTAGATTATTATGACCATTATTTCAAATAATTATCTGCCTCTATTTAATATATTTAGATATACACGTGCTTTCGTTATTTATTTGAAATAAAAAAAATCCTTATTTCCAAGTCTAATTTGCTTTTCGGAAAGTTACACAATGATAATTTTAATTTTCTGGAGGATTTGATGAGAGAAATGTAGAGGGAGATTTAATTAATTAAATCTGTATTAAAATGCCTCCCCAATTCACTTTTGAGACAGTCATAAAACAAAACATAGTTAAATAATAATAATAATAATAATAATAATAATAATAATAATAATAATAATAATAATAATAATAATAATAATAATATATAATAATAATAATAATAATAATAGTAATAATAACAATAATAATAATAATAATAATAATAATAATAATGATAATAATAATAATAATAATAATGATAATAATAATAATAATAATAACGATGATCATAATAATAATAATAATAATAATAATAATAATAATAATAATAATAATAATAATAATAATAATAATAATAATAATAATAATAATAATAATAATAATAATAATAATAATAATAATAATAATAATAATAATAATAATAATAATAATAATAATAATAATAATAATAATAATAATAGCAACAACATCAACAACAACAACAACAACAACAACTACTACTACTACTACTACTACTACTACTACCACTACTACTACCACTAATACTACTACTACTATTATTATTATTATTATTATTATTATTATTATTATTATTATTATTATTATTATTATTATTATTATTATTATTATTATTATTATTATTATTATTATTATTATTATTTTCATCATCATTATTAATATTAATATTATTATCATTATTATCATTATCATTATTATTATTATTATTATTATTATTATTATTATTATTATTATTATTATTATTATTATTATTATTATTACTATTATTATTATTATTATTATTATTATTATTATTATTATTATTATTATTATTATTATTATTATTATTATTATTATTATTATTGTCGTATATTTTGTTGGCTAGCCGACGGTTGACCGCTTCCGGGAAGCCGTGACCCAGGGTGGAAACCTTTGAAACTTGAGAAAGGAATATCAATCTGGAGAACGGCGAGTGACATTTCCCAGTTGCCGTGACCCATGGTCAAGAAATTCTGGGAAAAGCTATCACGAAGCCATGATCCAGGAAGCAAACCCTGGCTGAGTCATGATATCCATAATATTCGTGATTTGAGACTCAGTGAACCAGTAATTTCACCCTACCGTATGTATAACATTTGTGACCAGATATCATTAACGCTAGAGGGATTGCCTTTGGAAACATCCTTTTATTATCAAAACTGTTACAAAAATTTTACAATGAACTTAAGTCGCTCAAAAAAAATCGAAAGCTTCTGGTTCGGTGAATCATTATCATCACAGTTAAAGGATTCCCTACGGCAGCACAAATATCAGTCAGACCGGTCTGATGGGACTCTGTGTTCCCTCTTGTTTCCTAATCAGTGTATTTTTTTGTGAAAAGGTAGGGATCAAGGTCAGGGGAAAGACTGAACGTCCTGTCACAATGAATCACAGCAACAAGAAGGTCAAGCTCACATCTGCACATGGCAAGGTGAGTTCTGACACTACTGATTACCCCCTTCGCTATGAAAGGGTTCTAAGTTAAATAATATCCTGTAACCAGAATTTTCTCAGAGTTAATGATCTTTTAGGGTACAAGTATCGTTGAATTATTAGTTAAAACTTTGAGTATATGTGGTCTCTTATTGGCACAGAAAAACAATTGTTGGTTAAAACATACATTCAAATAGATCATGACAAATTGGTCGACCACTTACTATAACCTACTTCGTAATTTGTTTGAAAAACCTGATCTTCTAATATTAACATTTCACTAATTTACTTCATCTCATTCTTTTGCAGCTCTTCGTGTTCCAGGTGCAGAGCAACCTCGCCCTCCAGCTGCTTGTTAAGTCACAGATGGTTGATGCACCCACTGACCTTGAGGAACTCATGCGTTACCCCCTCTCACCTGTTCCTCATGCACTAGGTTTCCACGACGGTTTCTTTGCAAAGACAACCAAGGCCACAATCCTTCACTATCTGCTCCAGGATGAGGATAAGGAGGTGACCTACCCCAAGGATGCACTCTTTATTCAGGATGGAAATTCACTCTTCCACATGATGAACAATCTGCCACCAGCATTAGGAGGGATCCGCCTACAGCTCTTGTATCAAATGAGTTCGAAGCAACACTTTGTCTTTCTACAGACTGCTACTAGCCAGACTCTATCAAAACCCAGGAGAGGTTCAAGCGTGACTTTTCAGATCAATACATAATCGATGGTCCTCATACCCGCAAGCCACGTAACTTTAGGGACTTCCTTGGCAATGATATGAACAAGAATTAGCTTGCAACTTACTTCTCAAGGTTTGGACTTGTTATCAAGCTGCAACATGGCTTAAGAAGTGCAAGAAAGCAGTTCTATGATGATAAATGAATGACAAAGTAAGTTAGAAGGAAATGGTGCCACTATAATTACCTATGTTCATTACTAATTTAATGCATTATGTTGGTAATATAATGATTTATATATGCTCTTCTCTACTTGTTCTAGATCCATTTCTCTGAGGTTCATGAACTATTCTCAGACCAGTAGGAGATGGATAGCCGTGTCATCTTATATATTCACCAGGCTGTCTATGTCTAATAGGGGTACAAGTCCAGCGTGGTGAGGACTCCAAATATCTCGATCATGGCACTGGGGTGCATCGTAATCTGATAAATATACCTGGACTGCTGAGATACTGGGCCCAGATTACTGCAGAACCCTGCTGGGGTACTATGGTATTTTTCTGGGGAAGACTGCACAAGTGCATTCAAAGGCAAGCACAAGGTGAATCCGCTGAAGAATCTGCAGAAGAACCATAAGTATCAAAATATTTTCAGCAAACTTGGCACATTGTGGTTCGTGCCTGATGAGATGCAGCAGGAGATGAAGACATTCACCAGTCTCATGTATGGCTATTCTCAAATAAAGTCAGTTGATGCTGTGTGTGCCAAGATGCTGCGAAAAATGGTGGGTGCTGACAAAGTCCTGAGATATCACTCCAAAGTAGACCTTGAATGCCTGCCTTCACCCAAGGTCTGGCTCATTCCTCATGTACAGCTATCTAACTATTGGATTGCTTGCTACAGGAAAGCAGACCAGCCAATATCTCAGAGGCCAAAGCCCCTGATCAGGGTATAGGCTAGGAGAAGACGGTAGATGAGGAAGTGTTAGTGCCCATCTCGTCTGCTGGACCTATTCTCCCTCCTTCTCTCATCGAGATACAGGCAGAGAGAGAGGAGTCAGAAAAGTAAAACCTTTATAGAAACAGCAACTCAGAGACTGTGGTTGAGGAAGTTGAACCTTATGAGTGTGATGATGAGGAAGAGATGGAAATCCATGAAATAAACTTTGACGATCTCTTTTCTGATTATGATGTTGATGGTGGTGCTCGTTAGTAGTTTAGGGCAAAAATGACTTAAGCAAATGTTAGAACATGTATTTGGAATTTATTTGTATGTCTTAAGATGATTTTAAAGGGCTTTCACTTTCCATCAAAGTATATAGCAAAAAATATTTTTAAAAATTCTTATGATTTTCCATTTTTTGGGGTGAGTTTCTCCCGGTTTTGAGTCAAGATATGCTTAAAACTTAAAGATACCTATTTCGATGGATTTCTTGGGTCAAAATTGCATGGGAAAATGTGTTCATTTGTCCCTGCAAGTCATTTAGTTCAAAAGTTATGCAACTTTCCAATGTTTCTTGGGTTCACGTCCTCGTACCAGTTATTCATAATAAAGGGTAAAAACGAGCCCCAGGGTACATTATTTGTAATTAAACTTGTAATTGGAATTGGAATCCAAATTGTAATTAATCTTAAAAATAAAATTAAAATTTTTATCAATATTGTAATTAAAATTAAAATTGTAATCAAAATTAGAATTATTAAAATAAAAATTGTAATTAATGTTAAATCAAAATTAAAATTAGAATAAAAATTGTAATTGTAATTAAGATTGTAATTAAAACTGTGATTGAAATTGAAATTGCAATTAAAATTAAAATTGAAATTAAAATTGTAATTAAAATTGAAATTGTAATTAAAATCATAATGATTATTATAATAATAATTATAATTATAATTATAGCTATAATTATAATTTTAATTCTAATTGTAATTATAATTATAATCATTATAAGTATAATTATAAATATTATTATAATTAAAATTATAAATATTATTATAATTAAAATTATAAATATTATTAAATTAAAATATTATGATATAAAATTATAAATATTATTATAATTAAAATTATAATATTAGCTTTAATCTTAATTTTAAGTTAAATTAAAGTTAAAATTATAGATCTAATTATAATCTTAATTAAAATTGTAATTATTATTGAAATTACAATTGTAATTACAATTGCAATTATAATTATAATTTTTATTTTTATTTTTATTTTAATTATGTTTATAATAATAATTATCGTAATTTTAATTCCAATTATTATTTCAATTTTAATTTTAATTTAAATTTTATAGTTAATTATAATTAATTATATTTATAAAATTATAATTATAATTATAATTACAATTATAGTTATAATTTTGATTATAATTATGATTTTCATATTAGTTATGACTATAATTCTAATTATAATTATAATTATAATTACAATTTTATTTCAATTTTAATTTTAATATCAAATCTAGCTATATTATAATTTTAATATTAAAGTTAAAATATTTTTATTTTATTTTTATTCTCATTTTTACTTTGATTCTGCTTTTAAGTTTAATTTCAATTATATTTATAACTATAATTATAATTATAATTATAATTATTATAATTTTAAATTTCATTTTAATTATAATTTTAGTAATCGTACTCGTAATCGTAATCGTAATCGTATTCCTTGTAGTTTCTTGTGAAAATGGTAGTGCCCGCTACTCTGAAGTGGCAGGTCAAGGGTTTGTGCCCCTTTCCGGACTGAGGTTAGTAAGGGCATACATTCAGGGTAACTTTTAATTCTGCCAAAACAATCCTTCACAAGAAGGTAACCATCCTAGCCCTTAGTAGATTAGCGAGCTCGTAATGTAAAAAATGAATCCGAATCGTAATCGTAATCCTAATCCTAATCATGACCAAAACCATCTTCATAATAAATCATAATCATAATCATTATGATAATGATAATAATAATAATAATAATAATAACAATGATAATAATAACAATAATAATAATAATAATAATAATAATAACTCTTGTTTTGGAGTGTCTAAATGTGCGTGGTTGTAGTACAATACAGAGCAAAAGATGTGAGATTGGATATATGTTTGGTAAGAGGAGGATGGATGTATTGGCATTGTGTGAGACGAAGATGAATGGTAAGGAAGAGGTGGCATTTAGTGATGTTATAGGTAGGGTGTCTGGGGTTGAAAGGGGGAGAGCGAGAGAAGGTGTGGCATTATTGCTGAGTGAATGGATGGTAAATAAGGTAGTGGAATGGAAAGGAGTGTCATATAGTATTATGTGGGTGAGGGCTAGGATAGGTAGGGAATGTTGGGCTTTTGTTAGTGCATATGGGACAGGATGTGAGAGAAGTGAGGAAAAGCAGGATGAATTCTGGAATGAGTTAACTAGGAGTGTGGATGGTCTGAGTAGAAGGAACTGTGTAGTTGTGCTGGGTGACTTGAATGCCAGAGTGGTGATGGAGAGGTAGAAGGTGTTGTAGGAAAGTATGGGGTACCAAGTGGGAATAAGAGTGGCGAGAAACTGTTAGATATGTTTGTGGAGCAAGAGTTGGTGATAGGTAATAGTTTTTTCAAGAAGAAATTAATAAATAAGTATACATGGATGAGAGTGGCAATTGGAAGAGTAAAAGAAAGAGCATTGATGGATTATGTGCTGGTAGCAAAGAGCATGATTGGCAGAGTGAAAGATGTGCATGTATTTAAGGGTGTGACTGCTGGGATGTCTGATCATTTTTTGGTTGAAGCAAAAGTGGTAGTAGCAAAAGAGTGGGGAAATAGAGTGGGGGGGATGTAGAAGGGAAATGGTGAAGGTGAAAGAGTTGAAAGAGTCAGAGAAGAGACAGGAATATCAGGACAGGTTGAAAGTGGCATATGATAGGGTGAAAGAAAGAAAAGTTGGGGAGTAAGAGGAGGAACGGGGGTTGATGAAAGAATGTGTTGTAGGACATGCAAGTGATATGTGTGGAAAGAGCTTTGTTGGAGGTGGCATGAGGAGGGGCAGCGAGTGGTGGAATGAAGTGGTGAAAATGAAGGTGGAAGAGAATAGGAGGGCTTTTGAGGAATGGCTGCAGTGTAACAGTAGGGAGAAAAATGAAAGATATAGGGAGAAAAATGTGGACACCAAGCGGAAGATAGAGGAAGAGAAGAGGTTGGCAAATGTTAGGTGGGGACAGGATTTTAGTAAGTCATATGAGGAAAATAAAAAGAAGCTTTGGAAAGGAGTGAAGAGAATAAGGAAGGGTGGATCGAGGATGGAAGAGACAGTGAAAGATGTGAACGGATATATGTTAAGAGGGAACGATGCAGGGAAAAGATGGGCAGAATATTTTGAGTGCTTGCTGAATATTGAGGAAGATAGAGAGGCAGCTATAGTGGCAGTGGGTGGTGTTCAAGTGCCAGTAATGGGAGATGAAAATAAGAGAGAGATTACAAGAGAGGAGGTGAAAAGGGCATTGTATGAAGCAAAAGCAGGTAAAGCACCTGGAATGGATGGTGTGAGAACGGAGATGTTGAAAGAAGGGGGTGTGACTGCAATGGAATGGTTAGTGAGAGTGTTTGATATATTCTTTCTGTTGTCCATGGTGCCAGTGGAATGAGTGATTGCTTGTATAGTGCCCCTATACTAAGGTAAGGGAAATGTGTATGAATGTAGTAATTTTAGGGGTATAAGTTTGTTGAGTGTGGTAGGAAAAGTGCATGGTAGGATACTGATTAACAGGATTAGGGATAAGACAGAAAATGTGATCGTGGAAGTGCAGAGTGGTTTTAGGAGAGGTAGAGGTTGCATAGATCAGATTTTTATAGTTAGGCAATTATATGAGAAATATTTAGCAAAGGGTAAGGATGTGTATTTTGCATTTTTGGATCTGGAGAAAGCGTATGATAGAGATGATAAAGAGGCAATGTGGAATGCTTTGAGGTTATATGGAATTAATGGTAAACTATTGCATGCAGTGAATAGTTTGTTTGAGAGCAGTAGAACTTTTGTTATGGTAGGGAATAGAGTGAGTGAGTGGTTTCCTGTGAGTGTGGCACTGAGACAGGGATGTGTGATATCACCATGGCTGTTCAATTTGTATATTGATGAAGTCATAAGAAAGGTGAATGAGCGAGTGAGTGGTCGAGGATTGAGAATGGTGGATGGGGATGATAACTAGTGGGAGCTGAATCAGTTGCTGTTTGCAGATGATACTGTGGTGGCGGCAGATTTAGAGAAGCTGTGTCAGTGTCAGAATTTGGAATGGTATGTGAGAGAAGGAAGTTGCAAGTGAATGTGGGAAAGAGTAAGGTTATGAAGTGTACAAGAAATGAGGATGGTGCTGGATTGAATGCTATGTTGAATGGAGAGACACTTGGGGAAGTTGATCAGTTTAAGTATTTAGGATCAGTTATTGCTGCAAATGGTTGAGTAAAAGCAGATGTGTGTCACAGAGTCAATGAAGGATGCAAAATGTTGGATGCGTTGAAAGGAGTGATGATGAATAGAGGGTTGGATATGAATGCTAAGAAAGTTGTGTATGAGAAAATGGTCGTGCCAAGTGTGATGTATGGAGTATGAAAGTAAGTGAGAGACGGAAACTAAATGTGTTTGAGAGAAATGCCTGAGGAGTATGATTGGTGTATCTCGGTTGGATAGGGTTAGGAATGAAGTGGTGAGAGCAAGAATGGGTGTGAGGAGAGAAATTGCAGCCAGAGTAGATATGAATGTTCTGAGATGGTTTGGCCAGGTGGAGAGGATGGATGATGAAAGACTGCTGAAAAAAGTGATGAATACGAGAGTTGATGGGTTAAATGCTAGAGGGAGGCCTAGGTTTGGGTGGATGGATGGAGTAAGGAGAGTCCTGAATGATAGGAGGATGGATGTGAGGGAAGTAAGTGAGTGTGCTAGGAATAGGAATGAGTGGCAAGCAATTGTGATGCAGCTCTGATGGGCATCTGCTGTTACCAGAGGGCTGCATCTTACAGAGGTAGCCCTGTGGTAGGAGCAGTAGGAGAGTTGGCAGTTGTGAAGCGACACAGGTTGTGGAAGAGCCAGGAGGATGGGCTGTGGCCCTCCAGCATTGCCATCTGAATTGGCGCTAGCTCCCTTGTCATTGCCCATAGAGCAAAGCAATCCCCTTATTGTTTTCTTTTTTTGATGTCGGCTGCCCCCCCAATTGAAGGGGGAAACAGCCAAGGTAGATAGAATTATTCCTTAACTTAAGTCGACAAGCTCTTTGATGTTCTTCAATTCTAACATCTAAGGTTCTTCCTGTTTCTCCTATATAGTTCTTTTGACAGTAGTTGCAGCTTATAGAATATACATTTCGATTATCATTTTTTATATTTCCTTTATTATGTACAAATCTTGATCTGATTGAATTGCTGTAATAAAAAACTACAAGAAGATTGCTATTGACATTTTGATAATTATTATTCTTATTATATGCTTCACTTACTAATATCTTTTTACTGGACTCAGTCTTTGGTGAATGAAAGGGCAATTAAATCTTTATAGTCAAATATTCGGTTATTTGTACTAGGATTAAAATATTTACATTTTGCTCTAGAGAAGGCCTTATCAATATAAATTTAGGGCAATGTAAGTTATTAAAGGCACTGCGAATGTGCTTAAATTCATTATATAAATAAGGTGCACTGCAAGTTCTAAGAGTTCTAGTCACTAAGTTAGAAATAATATTAAGTTCAATTTGCATACTGTAATAAGAATAATAGTGAATGTACATTTCTGAATTGGTGGATTTTCTATAAACGTTAAAGGAGTATTCATGTGTGAGAGAATCATGGTACACCAAAAAAACCAAGAAAGAGTAACTTATTGTCTAATTCATGTTCAACAGTAAACTGTATTGATGGAAGAAAGCTATTGAAAAAAATATAAAAAATTCTACATAGAAGTTTTCATCTATCTGATACATAATGTAAAAATCATCTACATACCTTACGCATGAGTGGTTCAATATTTTCAGGGCATTTGGATATAAAATCTAATTCTAAAACTTCATATATAGGGTGGCAAGGATAGGTGACAGCGGGGACAAAATTGCAACTCCAGATTTTTGCTTGTAAGCTGAATCATTAAATGCAAAAAGTGTGGAGCCTACTCAAAGCTTAATAAGGTCTAAAAAGGAGTTTAGTAGAATAATTGGAGTGAATAAGCCTTCGTCTGCTTTTTCGGAAAGTTTATGAAGTACAAAATCTGGAGGGACGTTTGTAAACAATGAGGTGACATCCAAACTTATCATTCTTCCAGCACAGGTATCGGATGAAGTTGAAATCTATCCAACAGAGTCCGACACAGGAACCGATGCAGTCGCTGGGTCGCATTTGGACGCTGGGAATCTCTAACAAGGAGCAACACAACCAACCAAGCAAACAAACAAACAAACAAACATTTATTTCCAATTCTCCAAGTACTGCTTTTCTACAAAACTAAGAGCTCACTTATAAGTAGACTTGTAATTGAACTAATAAGTGAGAGGGTAATACATACAGTGAAAAAAATATAGCTTTCCTAGAAAATTAAGATTGCCTTGAGTTAACAGATACGTATGAAAATTACTGATGACAATAATCATACTGTAGTAAAAATGTTAAAACTAATGTTAATAAGAAAGTATTAATAATAACACACGATACAGAATAATTATTATCGGCATCATCACCATATTTGTATTCCTTACAATGAGAATAATTAGTTCTTAACTTAGAGATCAAAGAAGGCAATATCAATCTATATATAAAATGGATAGTATTAAGGGAAATTGGATTAAATCATTAAGTTTGATTAGTTTGTGAGCAGTAACTATTTGTCCAAAAGAAAACTATATAGATTGCCTTTGAAAGCAGTGAAGGAGGATGAATTTTTAAGATGTACTGGAATATTGTTTCAAAGTGTTGGTCCTTTAATAGTGATAATCTTTGAAGCTGCATCAAATTATTTTCTTGAATAAAGAGCTCACTACTGTCTTGTGTTGGTTCCCCTAATATCTCTGACAGTTTTGAAATTAAATAGGCAGCTAGGATAATGATGGTTCAAATTATTATACAAAAACATAAATAGCATAGGCAACCTTTTTTTTCTGCCCGCAACCACCCAAATTTTTTGAGAGCTGGTGTGATGTGGTCATATTTTCTTATTCCTCCCAGGGCGATTTCAACTGCAAAATTTATAAGCTTCTGTATTCTATTCATCTGAGTCTTATTGGTAGTTCTCCATACAGTTGTGCAATAATAAATGTGACTTAGGGCTAGAGACTCAACAAACGTTGAGTGGTAGTCTAAAAATTGTCTTTTATACGTGATACGTACATTAGTGTTCCTGTAACCTTTTTCCATATGTTATCTATGTGGGATTCAAATAACATGTTGTTATCAATGTGAATTTCTAGATTTTTTACTGTTTTGCTAGGTGTAATGAAACTTTCTCAAAAATGAATTGTGTTTTCTGGAATTTGTGCTGTATTGTACCTTGAACCAATAAACATGCATTATCTTTTACTTTTGTTAATTAACAGAATAATTTCTTGAATATAGGTATTAATTTTTGACAGAGTGTATTCTGCTCTTAAGGTTAGCTCTGGAAGATTATTAAAATGTCACCACTTAGGAGTACCTGAGTGTCATCTGCACATTGCACAGCTAGACAGTCAGAAATGAAATAAGATAGATCATTTACGTAAATGGAGATGAGGATAGGACCAAGGACTGATCCCTGTGAAACACCAAATGAATCATTTTTGGAGTAGAGATAATGCTGTTAAGATGGATAGACTGTCTGCAATAAAATAGATACTCTCCAAACCAGGTCAGGTCAGTATTTAGGTCAGTACATTTATTAATAAGAATTTCATGGTTTACACTGTCAAAGACTTTTGATAAGTCTAATAATAAAAGCAGAGAGATTTTTTCTTATCTATATTATCGTAAATTCTATGAGTAACTTTGAGCAGTGCAGTATCTGTCGAGAGTTTGGTCTGAAACCATGTTGGTTACTAGCTAATAGTCTATTTGTCTCTAGATATGACATTACTTGGCATGTAACAATATTTTCTAATATTTTAGATAAAATGGGTAGGAGGGAAATGGGACGATAGTTTGTTACATCTTCTCTGTCCCCATTTATGCAGAGGTATTACCTATGATTTTTTCCAAGAGTCAGGAATCCTTTTAGTAAGAATGGAAGTGTTTATAATCGTTAGAATATAAGATACAATCATGGGTAGAGCATCATTGATGAATTGAAGTGGTACACCATCTGGCCCATAAGAGCAAGAGTTCCTTAGGCTCTTTATGGTAAGTATCAGGGTAGCACAATCGACAGGATTGATTGAAGTAATCTCTTATGTTTACATTAGTAGAATTGTCATTTAAGTAATTACTCATGTTCACTGAGCTGATGTTTTCTTGCGTTTTCTTATATATATTTTTCCAACGCTAGCAAAATAGTTAAAGTTTTCTGCTTTGTCTTTCAACTCCATGATATTTTCATAACTTTCTGAAGTAGTCTCTCCATTCGTATCATGCTTCTTATCACTTTCCATGTTGCTGCTGTATCATGTCTAGTCTTTAAAGTATTTTTGCATAAGTTTTTTTTATACTTATATCAATGATGGATGACAAGTTTCATTTCTACATTATAACATTCGCGGACTCATATCATATCTATTCATTTTTAGCTCTATTTGTATTCTATTTCTGATTTGCGTTGCCTTTTTAATGCCATTAGTTAGCCAGGGGGTTGAGGGGTGGGTTATTTTTCTTGTTACTATTTAGGCATTCACGGAAGACTTTTGTTAGAATTTAAAACTGCAAATTGACGTTATCTGTGTTTATTATACCATGAAGCACATTTCTGTTGTTCATTAATGCGTTATGAAAGA
Organism: Halocaridina rubra; assembly: GCA_037179515.1. NCBI lineage: Eukaryota > Metazoa > Arthropoda > Malacostraca > Decapoda > Atyidae > Halocaridina > Halocaridina rubra. The sequence continues at coordinate 40,592 of JAXCGZ010004083.1, forward strand.
TATCGGGGGAGTAATGTTTTAGGTACCGGAATGTCTTGAAGAAAGGCTTCCTTTTGGGGATATTTATATTTAGCTTAGCAATGTTGAGCCCGTTGTCGCATGACTTCCGTCATGCTGAAGCCATTCCGTCATGCTGAAGCCAGTCCATCATGCTGAAGCCAGAATCTGAAACTTGTAACAAGTCTTGAGGGGTAACGGTTGGTCGAGGGCACAGATATTTTATTACATGCCCTCACTTTTATTGAGTTTTGGGTGCAGACCATGTTTTCCCTCGGGACCACCAAGATTTATGGCTAGGCACCTGGAACTAACGTGAGAGGCTAGAAGTCAAGGGTGAAATAGAATACTCTCCCAATTGTTTTCTGCGGTACGGCCAATGTTTGTAGAAAGTGTCAAGGAGATATATGACCGGACCCATGAGACTTGGCATCCGACATGGAGTGCCTGAGGAGGGTGAGAAAGGCCGAGAAGCTAGCCATTTCCTAAACCACAAGAAACACCAACATTTGACCCGTACGTATGTACATGCCCTGGAGAGATACCCAATAGCCACGCTCTGACCTGGAACTTTTCCGTTCTATAGGTTTGTTGAAATAGCCCCGCCCCGAAATAGGGGGGACTCCACTTCGAACCTGGCGTTGATTTGCAGGACTGGATGTCACTTGAGTTCATTGGCTGGATTGGATGTCAAGCCACGCCCTGCCCCGGGGGTATTTCAAGAACCACCCAGGGCAGACACAGTTAGTTAGAACTTTGCCCGGGGCACGAATAGATCATAGATTGTGATAGTCATAGGGTGGGGGGCATTGAGGCGTCGAATATGTTGTACTCTAGAATAAATTAAGATAAAGGAACCACTGCTTGTCTATTCTTACCTTGCACCCTTCTGGTACTAATATTAACGTGGTGAAATAGTAATTAACGTAGTGAGAAGTAATCATCCCGACAACTGGTGACACGTGGTGTAATAGTAATTAACTTTACGACAACTTGTTGGGCAGCGGTAAAATTCATCCTACAACTTGGTGACAAGCGGCGAGATAACCCAGTCATCTTACAAAGTGGTGAATTCAGATAGGATAATCCAGAATTCATCCGACAACTTGGTGGCAGCGCAGTACGGATCATCACGCCTGGAAAACATACGAAGAGACTCTCATATCAGAAGAAACCATTGCGAAGAAAAGAAAATAAGAATGGCAAACGCAGAAATCCAACATCTCCCAATTCAAGAAATGAGTGACGAGGCAAAACACCGGAGAATTCTCGAACTGGAGGAGCATGTGCGGCGCCTACAAACTCCTGCTGACGCCGCTCCGTCGAGAAGGAACTTGGTCAATGCCGACAGAGAAACCGACGCCTCAAACATCGACGAACAGCCTGCCGCTCCGAGCCCCGTGGTGACACAGGGAACGCAGCAGGACAAGCCCCCACCCCGTGCCCTGGTTGTAAAGGAGCCTCGAGTCAAAACTTCACCTTTATACCTCGATGGCGCAAATGTAAAAGACCTCGAATGTCCGTCCATAATTCCCGCGACCGACTTCCTGAAATACATGGGTCTGCGGATGAGAAGTGACGAGTGGTCAAACAGAGAATATTATGAAACTTTTAAGGAACTATTCCTAAGATATTTCTTAGTAAGCCGAAGTGTGACCGGAGCATTGAGTGAAAATGCCCATTACAAGAAATATAAGTTGCCGGATCCGACCAAGAAGATGGCGATTCGTCGATTTTACTCGAGAGAAGAAGGAGAACCCCCTCCTTCCTTGCCTTCTGCCGTGAAGTTCTTCAGGACCACCTCCTTGAAATAGCTAAGTACTTGTGATCTGTATCCAGTGAGTAATGGGACAAATAGTAAAAGAAATTGAGGTCGGTGGACGCCGCCATTTTATCTTGTAGTTATGCTTTGACTCAGCCAACCCGCCTATGAGGGGTGTGGCGCCTAATAAGTTGATAAAAGTAGAATTTCTGTACCCATTACTAACATGGATAATTTGTACTAATAGCTATAAGCAGTAATAAACTCCGTTTTTTGTTATAATTTGAGTAATGAAAAGAAATTGCGTTGGAAGTGTGTTCCATTTATTTGTATTAACGCCTAGATTGAATTTTAAGAACGCGAATGTATCGATTTTTAATTGACAAATTTAATGCACGTGAAATCACTATTACAGTATATTAATTTCTTAAGTGTAAGAATTATAGTGAGTAATATACTTGAATCTGCATTTAAGGTTTTACTTAGAACACGTGTGATTTCCAAGAAAGGAATGCGGAAGTGACCAATCGATCTCCCAACCTCGTTATTATAAATATGTAGTAATCGTACTGATCTTTGATATTTAAAGTACGTGTAAAATCATTTTTATATAAATTTCTTAAAGCGTAAGAAATCGAGTGTTAAGATTGCGCTTGTTTTCAAGGTTCTTTCTTTTTTTTGTTTGTTTGTTCTCCGCGGGAGTAATGTTTTAGCAAAAGAAAGACATAAATGACAGATTGTTATTTTAATGTCGTTTTGATGGGAAATTAATATTACGATACGTGTGTGGCATGTTTTTTTTTGAAGGATAAGAAATTTTTGTGATATTATTTAGAGATGAGTTTATTTCACGCTATGCAGGTGAAAGTAAGAGTAAGTTAGAGTAATTTGTGCTGTCCTAGAATAGGGGAGGTTTTTCAGTGTCACCCAAACGTAGCTTCAAGGGAGTAGAATGTTTGGTTGTTTGTTAGAATGGGACCTAGGACTGGTGAGGAAGTCTGTGACCGCGCGGCCCAACCGAGATTTCACCTTTACTCTCCTTCAGAGAGACCGGGAAAGGAAAACCAACATGTTGTAAATAAAAGGGAATTTTACAGAACGGGGATGATTTTATGAAAGTGATGCAGCGAGTGAGGCAGAGAATGAGTATGAATGACTGGGGGTATAATGGGGGGTTGCTCTAGGGGGTGAAATCGCGGAAAGCACCGTTAGGAAGCACGATTGGGGAATCTCTGCGAGGATTGTTCCCCTGCTCCGCCAGGTTCTTCTGCATGCCATATCAGAGTATTTTTATGGGAGGTGATGCGCTGTTGCAATATCTAATGAGGGATATTTTTGAGAAAATGATTCTCCACCTGCCCAGATATGGTTGAGATGCCAAGTTTGTTTTATTTTTGTTTTGTCCCCTACTCCGCCAATGAGATTATTATTCGATTTCCGAGAGTTCCAAGATAGATATTACGTGATAAAGGACGTGAATCTATTAATGATTATTTTCTTTGCTAGCTGCAGTATATACATTATTTGTCTGAAGAGAGATGTTAGATTGATAAAATAAAACTTTGCGAGTTTTAGCCATGATAATGTTTATCAAAATTATTTCAGCTTGGTCATAAAGAAAGAGTGAGAGCTGACACGAAATCACAACAAGAATGTTATACAGCCGTTTCCCGTATTTGAGAGAGCAGAAGTTGATCCAGAAGCCAAAAGAACAGGGGAGAAAACAGCGCCCACATGCGCACCCTCCGTAAAAGCAGACAGAACAGTTATAAGTCGAACTTCTCCCTGTTCTGGAGGAAATTCTGTTGTTTAGTAATTTACATAAGTCAAATTCGAGATAGTAAAAGAATATATATATTTTATGTTTGAATTGTTCATGTACAACTCCGTACGAGGTTATGAAACTTAAGCAAAATGCATTCTTTACTGTTGCTAATGAAATATACTTTTTGTTTTTATTATTGCATACACAGAGATAGACTTTTTATATTCTTTGATACCCGTTCTTGTTATATAGTTTTTTGTATTGAAGAAATCTTTAAAATCTTAATTAAAGAGTTTTGAAAAGATTATCTAGAAATAATTATTGTTAATTACTGTTACTGTTATGAATTTAAAATTATAATTGAGCTAATTGAGATAATTAAGATTCTCAGAATTTATGTGTTGAGTTTTAAAGTTAAAATTAATGATACTTAAGTCATGATAAGACGTTTGTGAAGAAAAAGATATTTGTACTTTTGTTGATAGTAGTAGAGATATTGTCACATATGATTGTAATATTTTGCTTTAATTTCATCAGGGATATGTTGCCTTTTAGAGAGTGTGCTTCGACTCAACCCTCTGATTTATAGCAAGAAAAGGATTGTCATTATAGACAAGGATGTGTATGCTGTTACAGTAAAGTCCTTAGCAATATTAAACAGAAAGGAATGGATTTATGCTCCGACATTTCTGCAGTTGTACACTAAGTTCTTTTTGCTTTTGTTTTCTGTTAATGAGGAATGAGAATAGCCCGCTGACAATAAACGTAAAACTCTATCGATAGTCATTCCTAACGTTTGTTCACTTTCATTTGTTTATTTATTATTTTATTATTAGAAATACTCTGCGACGATTTTTTAATTTTCAGTACAGTTAAAGGAAGGAAGCCTGTCTCGCCTGACCACAGGGTGGAGACCGCGACGTATTTCAAGGTCGCCCCGTCTCTCTCTCTTCTCTCTCTCTCTCTCTCTCTCTCTCTCTCTCTCTCTCTCTCTCTCTCTCTCTCCTCTCTCTCTCTCTCTCTCTCCCTCCCTCTCTCTCTCTCTCTCTCTCTCTCTCTCTCTCTCTCTACTCTGAGACTGATATGAGCTTCTTTCGATGCTAAAAGAATGTTGCCGTCATTGATTCTTTTTTTGTGTTTTTTTTTTCAGCGAAGCTAGGCGATAATTGTGCCTACATTTTATTGCAGTCGATAGATTGTTGCATACTGTTATTGCATAAATATTTTGTGCCACATGTCGCAACTGTTTAGAGAATAGATAGAACTCCCATTGACAAATTGTGGAGCCAGCAAGTTGCCACTTGTGCTCTATATATATACATAGATTATGACAGCAGGAATTTGGATAGTAAAAGAGACTGTGATAGAATGAGCATTACTATGAAATATAAGTATAGAACTCTGTTCTTACTTCTGAATGCCAGTCTCCATTGTATATATATTGCTATTCCTGATTTAGTATTTTTATTTTAGTTTTTTATTATTCTTATTTTGATCATGATTATTAGTAATATTATTATGTTGACTGTTATTGTTGCTATCTCTCAATGCCCAGTTGCTAACTACTATTTTTGAAATACAATCAGCAGTAACCTGACGATTTGTATCTTTTATCTGAATTCATACTTGATGTTATTGTAGCCACGGCTAATAAGAATGTTTCTTTAGTGGCTTTTCTCAGCATTTAATGATTGTTCTTTTTGATATTTATAGTAGAGTAATGCTATATAGCAGTTTCTAAGTCCTAAGTATCTTGGCATAATAATCTAGTTGTGTAGACACATACCTTCCATCACCACCCTATTCCTAGGCAGCCCCGACCTGCAAGTTCTAAAAGTCTTTAGATTTTGTCCTCTCAAACAAGTCCCTGTTGCCCATTGAATAGAGATTGCAATCACTTGCAGTTGCAGGGGAGGCAAAGTATAGCCTCGATTACCAACGTATGGCCATTGTTGGTACCCTGAAGTCATAGGGAACCTTTCTTACAACTGTAGTAGTGACATAGGTTCAAATTTTCATCCCGAGGTCTGCTTCGAAGGTACGTGTGGATTGCAGTACTGAAGAGAAATCGCTGACGTTGCAGGTCTCCTACAGGGTGGTCTTAGTCAAAATCGGCCGAGGGTAGGACGAAAAAGCCAGGCTGGAGGGATTAGAAAGGTGCACCGATCGCTTCCTCTTTGTCTTTCCTATCTTGGAAAGAAGATAATTTATGGTAGTGTACGAACCTTGGCCTGCAGCGAAGACGGCGGGGGGAGTGAAAAAAACGAAGAGAGAGAAACCGTGGAATCACGCCTAGCAAGAATTTCATGAGCAAGGGAAAGAGAAAACAAAAGTCTTTAATATCCTAAAAACACTCTAAAAAGCCATGTAAACGAATTGATGAAATCCCAGAGAGAAAGAAAAAAAAAATCCCTATACATGTCCAAACCTTAGTGAAGAGAGAAAGAAGGGTATTTAAAAATCCCTTATTAGTTGTTGGAAAGAACAACCCACGTTTTAGAACTGAAAGAAAAAAGTGGGAAAGAAAAGGTCCCCTTTTATTATTTGTTTTACCTAGTTTTAAGATGATTTTAAGCGACAACTCAGAGACTCCTTTAAAGATAGTTTTTGAATAAGTGCCTTTGATGAATTGTATGATTTGCACCGATAGTAATAAGTTGTCTTCTGCTTAAATAATATTAGTGTTTTGCTTTAGCATTATCATTGTTTGAATCATGATTTAATCTTTGTGTTCATTAAGTTCTCATATCAGTTTGTCTCTGAATAGGAATTGCACATTGGAATGATGAATGTTTTCTGACTTTTCACATCGTAACCAATATTTTGTTTCAGGAGTAGTTTTTTAAGGCCTAATTTTAAGACAAATCAATGCCCCATAGTAACGATAGGAAGTTACCATTTATGTTATTGTCTATCGCATTTTAAATGTTCGTACATACTAATGTTCTACATGATTTATCTTTTTACTGTAGCTAACCAACTTTTGTAAATCTTTTGAAAAAGGAGAGAAGTAGACACAGTAACGTCATGATCTAAACTAACTTGTGATCTTAATTAGTGTTTAATAATGATTAGTTACACACTGAAATCCTAATGATTAAGGTTAAATTTATTTGTTAAATATAGGAATTCTTAGAAAATAGCTTAAATAATTCGGCCCCATTTCTATTGTAAACTAATGTTAGCTAGGATATGTCCAAGAGCTCTCGAAAAATTAGCCCATGCTTTGACTGAAATAAGAGATATTTCAGTTTTGGTTGGGAGGGATGTCGCATGACTTCCGTCATGCTGAAGCCAGTCCGTCATGCTGAAGCCAGTCCATCATGCTGAAGCCAGAATCTGAAACTTGTAACAAATCTTGAGGGGTAACGGTTGGTCGAGGGCACAGATATTTTATTATATGCCCTCACTTTTATTGAGTTTTGGGTGCAGACCATGTTTTCCCTCGGGACCACCAAGATTTATGGCTAGGCACCTGGAACTAACGTGAGAGGCTAGAAGTCAAGGGTGAAATAGAATACTCTCCCAATTGTTTTCTGCGGTACGGCCAATGTTTGTAGAAAGTGTCAAGGAGATATATGACCGGACCCATGAGACTTGGCATCCGACATGGAGTGCCTGAGGAGGGTGAGAAAGGCCGAGAAGTTAGCCATTTCCTAAACCGCAAGAAACACAAACATTTGACCCGTACGTATGTACATGCCCTGGAGAGATACCCAATAGCCACGCTCTGACCTGGAACTTTTCCGTTCTATAGGTTTGTTGAAATAGCCCCACCCCGAAATAGGGGGGACTCCACTTCGAACCTGGCATTGATTTGCAGGACTGGATGTCACTTGAGTTCATTGGCAAGATTGGATGTCAAGCCATGCCCTGCCCCGGGGGTATTTCAAGAACCACCCAGGGCAGACACAGTTAGTTAGAACTTTGCCCGGGGCACGAATAGATCATAGATTGTGATAGTCATAGGGTGGGGGGAATTGAGGCGTCGAATATGTTGTACTCTAGAATAAATTAGGATAAAGGAACCACTGCTTGTCCATTCTTACCTTGCACCCTTCTGGTACTAATATTAACGTGGTGAAATAGTAATTAACGTAGTGAGAAGTAATCATCCCGACAACTGGTGACACGTGGTGTAATAGTAATTAACTTTACGACAACTTGTTGGGCAGTGGTAAAATTCATCCTACAACTTGGTGACAAGCGGCGAGATAACCCAGTCATCTTACAAAGTTGTGAATTCAGATAGGATAATCCAGAATTCATCCGACACCGTGATCCGCAATTGGCAGGGAACTACGTCCCAATAGGGTATACTTTTCTCTTTATTTGTTATTATCAGATCTATCAGAGTCCTAGATTAGAGGCTATATGGATCGGTTTTGTCACTATTTGTGTTAACTTCACAGTGTTGATCACCCTTTTCGTTATTTTGATATCTGCTGAGAGCAAGTCGTCATTAAAGTCACCAAGTATGTATATGGGTTCATGGCACTCATAGATAGTTCTGAATGTTTCTAGCAGCTGTCTGAGTGAACTGGAAGGTGCATTTGGATGACGGTAGACACACCCTATAATGAAATAATTTCTAACATAAATACAGACCCCACCCCATCGCCCATGGTCATTACAAAATATTTTAAACTCTGGGATATTTATATATTTATTTTTAGCTGTAGGAATGAAGCCAAGTTTCAATTACACAGAGGATATCTATGTTGTGGTCTTTTGTTAGCATTATTATTTCCTCATAATTAGCAAGAAAGGACTGAGTGTTCACATGCACTAATGTTACATTCTTACCATGCTTCATCAGGGAGGTATCTGTTGTCATAGTTGTAGTTTGTTCTTGGGTCTGTCCATGGTGTATTTCGACTGTGTGATACTACTGGGAATTCTGCCATTGGACGGGTAACGCTAACTTGAGTATGTGCCATGGTATGATCGGGCCTTCCCAAAGTTTGCATGCATAGGTGAGAGTCTATCTCTCCAGAAGTCTCTTGTGCATGGACGTCAATAACAGAGGTTTGCATTGTGTCTCTTTCTGTAGTCTCGCTGATAGGGGGTCTTTTCATAAGTTCTTTGTTGTTTATTCCAGTATTGCTGTAGTTTGGGATATTTTGTAGATAACCCAGGTTATGTCCACTGTTTGCCCCCAGCGAAATGGATGGACAATTGTGCCTGTAGGCCATTGATTCAGATTGTAAACCACACGATCAAATCCTTTCGATACCATTATTGCGAAGAGATCCAATTTGGTTTGCGAGAAAACTCCCTAATCAAGACTTTTTCAGAGGGAATGCCTTGATTTGTCAAAATATTGCATATCTCTCTCTCATAGGGACTGCCAGGAATGGACTTTATATTTGAGCTGCAACCATTGCACTTGAGGTATTGGGTAACTGTGGCTGTGGGGGAGAGGATTTCAATGGACTGTTTAGATAAGAGACTGCTCCTATATTGTCTTTACTGGTTTCTTCATTGCTTTGCAACCTGTTACTGAATTGATTCTTTGTGCTAGATGGCGTATTCAGGCTGTCTTTTTGACTATCACTTTTATCTGGATCTACCTCTTCTTCACTACCACTGTCACATTCGTCTTTCAATGCTCTGAAAGTACTGTGAGTAGAGACAGAAAACCTAGTTTGCAAAACCTGAGAGTTGTTGGTATGAGGATGTCACCGTTATTAGATGACAGCACTGAATTGAGAGGTGATGTTTCTATTAACAGTTTCAATCTAGAAATATCTCTTTTAAGTAGTACAATGTCTGATTTTAGCAACTCCACCTTGCGTTGTAAAACTTTCACCTCTTCAGTATCTGCTTCCAAAATTCTCACCTTATCTGCAAGATTTTCTGTCATCCGATGTAGGTCTGCTAGGTCGAGTGTTTTATCAAACTTTACTGATTTTATAACCGAAGCTTTAGACTGAAAGAGTTTGTCAAGTTCTCTGTTTGATGAAGTATGCAGGACACGAGCTAAGAGTGATTATATCTAATATTATTTCTTTTTCTACCTGCCGTTTAGTGATACGCTTACCACTGTGTTGTGAAAAAAGTTCCACTACCTTTTAAAGCAATAATTGACTTGTTTTGTGCAGAGTGTCTTTTCTATTCTTTCCAATTCCCTTTTGATACCATGACGTAAATATTCGAAAATTGTATCCAGAGATGAAGTAAACACTTCAAGAAAAAATACTGGCATCTACACTCGAAAGGTCACGAAGTTTAACTTTTTCGGATGAGTAAAAGAGGATCGGTATGCATTTCTCGAAGAATCTTCACAGACAATGCAATTACTTGATTGGCAATTATGCAAACTATTTATTTTAACTATTTAATTGCACCTAAAGAGGACTGGAGTCCAGTCGTAATATATAGTACATCTTCGCTTCTTTTTGTGTTTTATTTATGGGCCTTTTTTTGCTTCATATTGTGCTGTGATATAACAGTTTATTTTGCATATATTAGTACCATACTTAGTACAATGGAGAGTGGTGGTGTTCTTTGTGCTGGTGGTGTTAGTGGTAGTGGTGTTGGTGGTGGTGTCGTTGTTGGTGCTGTTTGTGGCTGTGCTGGGGATTTGTCCTCATCTGACGCAAGCAAACTCATTTTTAACTTAAGAAATGAGTTGGCTGCAGTCAGGCAGGAGGTCAGATCCTTAGCAGAGGAGAACAGGGATCTGAAAGGTAAGGTAGAGGTGTTAACCAGGAAGGGACAATTGAATAGTGAAGACGACTGGAAAGTTGTGAATAAGGGTTCAACGAAGATGGTTCTTAAGAAAAAATGATACGTTTCGACTACAAGTTGCTAATTCATTTAGTTCACGTAGAGATGAATGTGACAGTGGTGGCAGAAATTCTTCAGCACCCATAGAGTCAGATAGGTGTACTAGCGATCGTAGAAATGGAAGTGAACATAAGAACATAAGAACATAAGAATAGAGGACACTGCAACATGCCTACTGGCACACACGAGGCAGCTCCATTTTTGAATTGTATTTTCAGCATGTCTAACCTATTCTATTCTACTCTACTTATTTATTCTATTTTTCTTTTTATGATTTTTCTAATAAGCACTAACCTATTAATACCCACCCTACCTCTGTCATATGTCTATCTAATCTACATTTGAAGGTGTCTAAGGTATTGGCATTTACTATCATACTAGGAAGCTTGTTCCATGCATCAGCTACTCTATTACCAAACCAATTTTTACCAATTTCCCTTCTGAACCTAAATTTATCAAGCTTAAATCCATTATTTCGAGTTCTGGTTTGATCATGAATTTTTAAAACTTTATTAATATCTCCCTTGTTAATCCCTTTAAACCATTTATACACTTCAATCATATCCCCCCTAACTCTTCGCCTCTCTAGAGAATGTAGATTAAGTTTTTTTAATCTGTCCTCATATGGTAGATTTCTGATATTGTGTATCATCTTGGTCATTCTTTGCTGCACTCTCTCCAAGGATTCAATTTCCATTCTATAATAGGGTGACCAGAACTGCACAGCATAATCTAAATGGGGCCTAACTAATGCAAGATAGAGCTGCAAAATAACTTTTTCCGTCCTATTGCTGACGCTTCTTGAGATAAATCCTAAAATTCTGTTTGCTTTATTTCTGACTGCTGTGCATTGCTCTCTTGGCTTAAGACTACTACTCACAAGAACTCCCAAATCCCTTTCACACTGAGAACTCATGATTTCATGGTTATTTAGCTTATAACTAGTATTGTCATTTATAGTACCCATTTTAACTACTTTACATTTTTCAACATTAAATTCCATTTGCCATTTGTCCGACCATTCAGATAATCTATTTAGATCTTCCTGTAAAGCATGAATGTCTTTTTTTCCATTTATAGTTCTACCTATTTTAGTGTCGTCTGCGAATTTACTTAGGTTACTACTGATATCCGAATCCAGATCATTTAGATATATGATGAATAATAGGGGACCCAGTACCGAGCCTTGTGGTACCCCGCTAGTAACCGAGCCCCACTCTGATTTCTCTCCATTTATGCAAACCCTCTGTTTTCTGTCTTTTAACCATTGTTTGATCCATCTGAGCACAGCTCCTCCTATACCATGAGCTTCCAGCTTTTTAACTAATCTTTTGTGAGGAACTCTATCAAAAGCTTTGCTAAAATCTAGATATATTGTATCATATTCTTTGCCACAATCTACTGCCTCGTAAACTTCTGAATAAAAAGACAGTAAGTTTGTAAGGCACGAAAAGCTCTCAGGTCAAGAGCCTGGGTAAGTCTCCCAAGGTCGGAGTAACCCATCCTCAGGATAAGTCTCGTTCTCTGGTAATTGTAGGGGATTTACTATGCAGATATGTAGACAGGAAACTCAGGCATAGAGTTAGAGGAAAATATTTTTTCCCTGGAGCAGGTATGAAGAAGGTGGGTGAGTCAATAAATAGCTGGATTGAGAAAAAAGATATTGTTTGTTTGATAGCTGGTGGAAATGATGTGCAGGATGGTAGAAGTGAAGAGCTGATTAGGTTGTATAGACAAGCCCTGGATAAGATCAGGAAAAGGGGTGCGGTTCCTGTGATGTGTGGTATTCTCCCTAGGCTTAGCCAAAGTTCAGAGTGGTGGTCTCGAGCTATAGGAGTAAATGCTAGGATGGAAGTCTTCTGTCGGGAGAATAATATAGGTTTTATAGACGGGTGGGATCACTTCATTAGTCGCAAGCATATGTATGCAAGAGATGGAGTGCATCTTTCTAATTCAGGTGTCTCGGTATTGGCTGGTATGATAGACAGAGAGGTAGGGGGGTTTTGTTAGATACAAATAATGAAATGAATAATACTTGTGCAGAGAAATTAGTCAGTAAGGGTTCAGTAAATAGTGGGTCAAATAACTGGGAGTCTAAGGATAATAACCATTTGTTACATAGAACAAATATTAACAAAAAGAATAGTCACACGAAGGGAAAACCTAGAGAAAGTTTAAAAGTATATTATACAAATAGCCGTAGTTTAGGTAACAAGATAGAAGAACTGAGAGCCATAGTATGTAGTGAGAGACCGGATATAATATGCATTAGTGAAAGTTGGATTAATTTAGAAAGCAAACACCTTAAAGCTGAGTACATAATTACAGGATATAAGCTTTATAATGCTGATCGTAGTGCAGATAGAAGAGGGGGAGGGGTAATTATGTATATTAAAGATAGCCTCAGAAGCTTCATTAAGTCTGGAATTAAGACAAATCTAAATTCAGAAACCTTATGGGTTGAAATTAAAAATAATATAGAAAGTCTAGTTGTAGGAGTAGTCTACAGACCACCTGATCTAGATGATGTGGGGTCGCGAGTTATATACGATGAAATTTCTAAAGTGACCAGGTCAAATAGAGTTTGCATTTTAGCCGATTTTAATTTTAGAAATATTAACTGGGGAACCATAACAGGTGATAGTAGCTCTAAGGAGTTTTTGGAAGTAGTAGAAGACAATTTCCTTTCTCAGCATGTACGTGAAGCAACACGGGGGGTGAATATACTAGATTTAGATCTTAGTACTAGAGAGAATATGGCTACAAATTTAGAAGTTGGTGAAAAATTGGGCAACAGTGACCATGATTCCATTAGATTCAACATAATTTTCAAGGAAGCTATAAAGGAAAATAAGAATATTGTTCCAAACTTTAGAGCAGGAGATTTTGAGGGCTTAAAAACTAAATTATCTAATGAGGTATGGGAAGGGATTTCTGGGGTACAGATGTGGGTAGTTAATAAGAACATAAGAACATAAGAATAGAGGACACTGCAACATGCCTACTGGCACACACGAGGCAGCTCCATTTTTGAATTGTATTTTCAGCATGTCTAACCTATTCTATTCTACTCTACTTATTTATTCTGTTTTTCTTTTTATGATTTTTCAAATAAGCACTAACCTATTCATACCCACCCTACCTCTGTCATATGTCTATCTAATCTACATTTGAAGGTGTCTAAGGTATTGGCATTTACTATCATACTAGGAAGCTTGTTCCATGCATCAGCTACTCTATTACCAAACCAATTTTTACCAATTTCCCTTCTGAACCTAAATTTATCAAGCTTAAATCCATTATTACGAGTTCTGGTTTGATCATGAATTATTAAAACTTTATTAATATCTCCCTTGTTAATCCCTTTAAACCATTTATACACTTCAATCATATCCCCCCTAACTCTTCGCCTCTCTAGAGAATGTAGATTAAGTTTTTTTAATCTGTCCTCATATGGTAGATTTCTGATATTGTGTATCGTCTTGGTCATTCTTCGCTGCACTCTCTCCAAGGATTCAATTTCCATTCTATAATAGGGTGACCAGAATTGCACAGCATAATCTAAATGGGGCCTAACTAATGCAAGATAGAGCTGCAAAATAACTTTTTCCGTCCTATTGCTGACGCTTCTTGAGATAAATCCTAAAATTCTGTTTGCTTTATTTCTGACTGCTGTGCATTGCTCTCTTGGCTTAAGACTACTACTCACAAGAACTCCCAAATCCCTTTCACACTGAGAACTCATGATTTCATGGTTATTTAGCTTATAACTAGTATTGTCTTTTATAGTACCCATTTTAACTACTTTACATTTTTCAACATTAAATTCCATTTGCCATTTGTCCGACCATTCAGATAATCTATTTAGATCTTCCTGTAAAGCATGAATGTCTTCTTTTCCATTTATAGTTCTACCTATTTTAGTGTCGTCTGCGAATTTACTTAGGTTACTACTGATATCCGAATCCAGATCATTTAGATATACGATGAATAATAGGGGACCCAGTATTTTATTGAATTATTAAATAATGCAGTTAGAGGACAACTAAGCTCTTCCTTGCATTCCTTTAATATTCTAGCATATATTCCATCAGGTCTCGGAGATTTATGAGCCTTTAATTTATCTATTTCTTTTATTACCTCCTCTCTCGTAATATTTATTGAAGTAAGTATATTATCGGGACTGTCTCTGTAAATGGATTCTACTTCCGGAATATTTTCCAAGTTTTCATTTGTAAATACAGATAAGAAATAATCATTTAAACATGTACACATCACTTTATCGTCATCTGTGATATGGCCATTGGCTACTTCAATTGGTCCGACTTTTTCCTTAAATTTTGTTTGATAATGTTGATAAAACCCTTTAGGATTTTCTTTAGCTTCTCCTGCTATTCGAACTTCGTATTTTCTTTTCGACTCTCTAACTATCTTTTTAACTTCCCTGTTTAACTGTATATATTGCTGCCTCACCTGCTCTTCACCTCTTTTTAGTTTCCTGTATATTCCTCTTTTAATACCTATAAGATTCTTTATTCTACTTTACCTCTCAGATCCCTGTTCTCCTCAGCTAAGGATCTGACCTCCTGCCTGACTGTGGCCAACTCATTTCTTAAATTAAAAATGAGTTTGCTTGCGTCAGACGAGGACAAATCCCCAGCACAGCCACAAACAGCACCAACAACGACACAACTACCAACACCACTACCACTAACACCACCAGCACAAAGAACACCACCACTCTCCATTGTACTAAGTTTGGTCAAGATTAGAGCTACTGGAAGCACGTCCTCACTGGATGAACCCAGGTCAGGTCGCAGGTAGCAGATTACCCCGAGATTTGAGTACCACATGCCAAGGATTATCACAAGATAAGATCAATACATTAAGTTCTGTCACAGGAAAGAACAGCAGTCCGTTAGTTAATATAAATTTGGATGTGGAATATAACAATTTTGTCATGACTTTTAAGAATAGGCAGAGAGACTATATTCCCATGAAACATTGCAGATCAAGAAAAAATGACCCTAAATGGATGAACAATAGAATAAAGAATATTATAGGTATTAAAAGAGGAATATACAGGAAACTAAAAAGAGGTGAAGAGCATGTGAGGCAGCAATATATACAGTTAAACAGGGAAGTTAAAAAGATAGTTAGAGAGTCGAAAAGAAAATACGAAGTTAGAATAGCAGGAGAAGCTAAAGAAAATCCTAAAGGGTTTTATCAACATTATCAAACAAAATTTAAGGAAAAAGTCGGACCAATTGAAGTAGCCAATGGCCATATCACAGATGACGATAAAGTGATGTGTATATGTTTAAATGATTATTTCTTATCTGTATTTACCAATGAAAACTTGGAAAATATTCCGGAAGTAGAATCCATTTACAGAGACAGTCCCGATAAAATACTTAGTTCAATAAATATTACGAGAGAGGAGGTAATAAAAGAAATAGATAAATTAAAGGCTCATAAATCTCCGGGACCTGATGGAATATATGCTAGAATATTAAAGGAATGCAAGGAAGAGCTTAGTTGTCCACTAACTGCATTATTTAATAATTCAGTAAAATTAGGATCGGTACCCATGGAGTGGAAATTGGCAGATGTGGTACCAATATTTAAAAAAGGAGAACGAGTTAAAAAGAATAATTATAGGCCGGTAAGTTTAACGTCAACAGTGGGTAAGATTCTCGAATCCATAATTGCAAATAAAATAAGGGCACATCTAGAATTACACAGACTGATAAAACTTTCACAACACGGGTTTCTTAAGGGTTTTTCGTGCCTTACAAACTTACTGTCTTTTTATTCAGAAGTTTACGAGGCAGTAGATTGTGGCAAAGAATATGATACAATATATCTAGATTTTAGCAAAGCTTTTGATAGAGTTCCTCACAAAAGATTAGTTAAAAAGCTGGAAGCTCATGGTATAGGAGGAGCTGTTCTCAGATGGATCAAACAATGGTTAAAAGACAGACAACAGAGGGTTTGCATAAATGGAGAGAAATCAGAGTGGGGCTCGGTTACTAGTGGGGTACCACAAGGCTCGGTACTGGGTCCCCTATTATTCATCGTATATCTAAATGATCTGGATTCGGATATCAGTAGTAACCTAAGTAAATTCGCAGACGACACTAAAATAGGTAGAACTATAAATGGAAAAGAAGACATTCATGCTTTACAAGAAGATCTAAATAGATTATCTGAATGGTCGGACAAATGGCAAATGGAATTTAATGTTGAAAAATGTAAAGTAGTTAAAATGGGTACTATAAAAGACAATACTAGTTATAAGCTAAATAACCATGAAATCATGAGTTCTCAGTGTGAAAGGGATTTGGGAGTTCTTGTGAGTAGTAGTCTTAAGCCAAGAGAGCAATGCAAAGCAGTCAGAAATAAAGCAAACAGAATTTTAGGATTTATCTCAAGAAGCGTTAGCAATAGGACGGAAAAAGTTATTTTGCAGCTCTATCTTGCATTAGTTAGGCCCCATTTAGATTATGCTGTGCAATTCTGGTCACCCTATTATAGAATGGAAATTGAATCCTTGGAGAGGGTGCAGCGAAGAATGACCAAGATGATACACAATATCAGAAATCTACCTTATGAGGACAGATTAAAAAAACTTAATCTACATTCTCTAGAGAGGCGAAGAGTTAGGGGGGATATGATTGAAGTGTATAAATGGTTTAAAGGGATTAACAAGGGAGATATTAATAAAGTTTAAAAAATTCATGATCAAACCAGAACTCGTAATAATGGATTTAAGCTTGATAAATTTAGGTTCAGAATGGAAATTGGTTAAAATTGGTTTGGTAATAGAGTAGCTGATGCATGGAACAAGCTTCCTAGTAGGATAGTAAATGCCAATACTTTAGACACCTTCAAATGTAGATTAGATAGACATATGACAGAGGTAGGGTGGGTATGAATAGGTTAGTGCTTGTTAGAAAAACCATAAAAAGAAAAAAATAGAATAAATAAGTAGAGTAGAATAGAATAGGTTAGACATGCTGAAAATACAATTCAAAAATGGAGCTGCCTCGTGTGTGCCAGTAGGCATGTTGCAGTGTCCTCTATTCTTATGTTCTTATGTTCAATATATACAGTTAAACAGGGAAGTTAAAAAGATAATTAGAGTCGAAAAGAAAATACGAAGTTAGAATAGCAGGAGAACCTAAAGAAAATCCTAAAGGGTTTTATCAACATTATCAAACAAAATTTAAGGAAAAAGTCGGACCAATTGAAGTAGCCAATGGCCATATCACAGATGACGATAAAGTGATGTGTACATGTTTAAATGATTATTTCTTATCTGTATTTACCAATGAAAACTTGGAAAATATTCCGGAAGTAGAATCCATTTACAGAGACAGTCCCGATAATATACTTACTTCAATAAATATTATGAGAGAGGAGGTAATAAAAGAAATAGATAAATTAAAGGCTCATAAATCTCCGGGACCTGATGGAATATATGCTAGAAAATTAAAGGAATGCAAGGAAGAGCTTAGTTGTCCACTAACTGCATTATTTAATAATTCAGTAAAATTAGGATCGGTACCCATGGAGTGGAAATTGGCAGATGTGGTACCAATATTTAAAAAAGGAGAACGAGTTAAAAAGAATAATTATAGGCCGGTAAGTTTAACGTCAACAGTGGGTAAGATTCTAGAATCCAAATTGCAACTAAAATAAGGGCACATCTAGAATTACACAGACTGATAAAACTTTCACAACACGGGTTTCTTAAGGGTTTTTCGTGCCTTACAAACTTACTGTCTTTTTATTCAGAAGTTTACGAGGCAGTAGATTGTGGCAAAGAATATGATACAATATATCTAGATTTTAGCAAAGCTTTTGATAGAGTTCCTCACAAAAGATTAGTTAAAAAGCTGGAAGCTCATGGTATAGGAGGAGCTGTTTTCAGATGGATCAAACAATGGTTAAAAGACAGAAAACAGAGGGTTTGCATAAATGGAGAGAAATCGGAGTGGGGCTCGGTTACTAGCGGGGTACCACAAGGTTCGGTACTGGGTCCCCTATTATTCATCGTATATCTAAATGATCTGGATTCGGATATCAGTAGTAACCTAAGTAAATTCGCAGATGACACTAAAATAGGTAGAATTATAAATGGAATTGAAGACATTCATGCTTTACCGGAAGATCTAAATAGATTATCTGAATGGTCGGACAAATGGCAAATGGAATTTTATGTTGAAAAATGTAAAGTAGTTAAAATGGGTACTATAAAAGACAATACTAGTTATAAGCTAAATAACCATGAAATCATGAGTTCTCAGTGTGAAAGGGATTTGGGAGTTCTTGTGAGTAGGAGTCATAAGCCAAGAGAGCAATGCACAGCAGTCAGAAATAAAGCAAACAGAATTTTAGGATTTATCTCAAGAAGTGTTAGTAATAGGACGGAAAAAGTTATTTTGCAGCTCTATCTTGCATTAGTTAGGCCCCATTTAGATTATGCTGTGCAATTCTGGTCACCCTATTATAGGATGGAAATCGAATCCTTGGAGAGAGTGCAGCGAAGAATGACCAAGATGATACACAATATCAGAAATCTACCATATGAGGACAGATTAAAAAACTTAATCTACATTCTCTAGAGAGGCGAAGAGTTAGGGGGGATATGATTCAAGTGTATAAATGGTTTAAAGGGATTAACAAGGGAGATATTAATAAAGTTTAAAAAATTCATGATCAAACCAGAACTCGTAATAATGGATTTAAGCTTGATAAATTTAGGTTCAGAAGGGAAATTGGTAAAAATTGGTTTGGTAATAGAGTAGCTGATGCATGGAACAAGCTTCCTAGTAGGATAGTAAATGCCAATTCCTTAGACACCTTCAAATGTAGATTAGATAGACATATGACAGAGGTAGGGTGGGTATAAATAGGTTAGTTCTTATTAGAAAAATCATAAAAAGAAAAATAGAATAAATAAGTAGAGTAGAATAGAATAGGTTAGACATGCTGAAAATACAATTCAAAAATGGAGCTGCCTCGTGTGTGCCAGTAGGCATGTTGCAGTGTCCTCTATTCTTATGTTCTTATGTTCTTATGTATATTTAATAATAACAGTCATTTTTTAATGACTATTATCCACTATTTTATCTTTCTTTGTAACGTTTTGGCATAAAAACAGTTAGTGTTACTGATAAGGTTAACTGGTCAAGTTAACGAAAGCTCTTGTGTTTTACTTCAAATATAAAAATTATATATTACTGTGGACTTTTAGATTTTTTTATTTTCATATTAACCATTCACATTATGGTGAAACTTTAATAATAATAATAATAATAATAATAATAATAATAATAATAATAATAATAATAATAATAATAATAATAATAATAATAATAATAATAATAATAATAATAATAATAATAATAATAATAATAATAATAATAATAATAATAATAATAATAATAATTATAATAATAATAATAATAATAATAATAATAATAATAATAACGATCTTACATTGAAGTTCTTTCTCCAGAAGTATCCAATAATAAATAGCGGTAAGTTGCATATATTATAAGTGGAAATGTCTGTCCGAATAACCAGGCAAGAATTTTAAATACCTACTATTGCATTAATAAAAAAATAAAAAATAAAATATGTTAATGTGCATTCCTAGCGATTACGAATAATTTGGTTTTACAACGCCGAGGGAATGGTCAATGCAAGTACTTGCATTCACGATATTGTACTTCTCATGCTATTGCTTCCTTCTTTTATATTCCCTGAATTGCTTGGTTATTGATGAAAAAAACACGTGTATACAGAAAAAGCATTACCATTATGCCAGGCCCCGGTAAATCTTGTATAAGGACCCGGATAGATGGAACATATATGAATCAGGCGTCATTCCATATTGCTCATTGAGTATTTTTGTAGTCAGTGCTAAAATGAATATGATCTACGCTGTTTTATGAAGGTATATTTAGCGTACATTATGTACTTACAAGAAACAGATCTATATAAATATCTGATAAATTATTAGTACTTTGGGCTGAAGGATATTCCCCAGACTCTATTCACATGATCAGCATTCTTTAGCAAGGGGTTTCCCCTTTTCCAAAGGGAGTAAATCCCTTTGAAACTGAACTTCTGTAATACTAGTATTTCGTATTTTTAGTTCTTCCAAAATTCTGTAAATTCAGCAAGTTTAGAAACGTTCGAGATGAGAAACGAAAATAGTAAAAATGTAACTGGTATGAGTACATTAGTAATATTCAACTCGATTATTATTATAAAAAATACAGTGTAATGGCTTTTTTAAAGATCAAATTGCTTTAATAAAGTACATGTTCTCTTCCACACCTTTAAATGTTGAAGGGTATGAAGGGAGTTTATTTCGAAGCCCAAAATTGTTAAGGAAAGGACGGCAATTTGCATTTAAACTTCGGAATGCTGATGAGAATCAATGGGCGTTTACTTTTCAGCCTCCAAATATCAAGTGAAAACAATGGGAGATTGCTTTCAAACCGAACAATGCTGAGGAAAAACAAAAAGAGGTAACTTTTGAACCCAGATATGCTAGAGGAAAATAGTTGAAGTTTACTTTTAAACCTAAAGATGCTGAAGAAAAACAAAAGGAATCTAGATTTAGATCCAAATTTGATGAAGAAAAACAATCGGAGCTTACTTTAAATCTCAAAATGCTGAAGGAAAACAAAGGGGGCTTTCTTTTAAACCCAGTATGTTGAGAGGAAGTTAAAATTTAAACCCCAAAATGATGAAGGAAAACCATTGAAATTTACTTTAAAACTCAAAAGTGCTGAAGCAAAGCAAAGGAAGTTTACATTTAAACCCCAAAGTGCTGAAGCAAAACAAAGCAACTTTACTTTTAAACCCCAAAATACTAAGGGAAAAGAGTGGGAGTTAATTTTTAAGCCCCAAAATGCTGGAGAAAAACAAGAGAGTTTACATTAAACATCAAAATGCTTAATACAAATATTGAGTTTTTACTTTGATATTCCAAAATGCTGAAGGAGAGCAAGTGCAGTTTAACTTTAAAGCCACAACTGCTGAAGGAAAGCAATGGGAGTTTACTTTTAAATCCCTAAAAGCTAAAGGAAATCAATGGATGTTTACTGAAAGAAAACAAAAAAGTTTTCTTTAAATCCCCAAAGTGATAAAACGGCAAATTAACAGCTTACTTTCAAATTCTAAAAGTACCAAAGGCAAAGCCTCCTTTTTGGGGGGAGGGGGTTGCTTTGTTTAATAGGATTCTTGCGAATAACAGCGTCAGTCAAGTACATAACTCAAGAACACTGAAAAAAGATTTGAACAAATGAATAGTGATTGCAAAGGAATGCAAAATTTTTCAAAACAAATTCAAGATGCTTCCGGAAAATAGCCTCATAATGCCAAAGGAGGCAACTCGAATTTATATTCAAAATCAAATATATCAGAAAATAATGCAAAACTCACTTTTAAGAATAAAAAGGTGTAGAATACAACACAAGTTTATTTTTAAAGTAAAAAATGCAGAAAAAAATTATTTGTTCCTTTTCAAATCGGAAAGTCGATATACAAAGCAAATCACTTTGAACGCTAACATGATTATGGAAAGTACTACAATAAAACCTACAACGTGAAAATGCAACAATGAAATTCACATTATCACCCAAAATAATAGAGCAAAACATGGCAATTATCCAGAATGTTGAAAAAGATACAATTCGCCCAAAAGCTGAAATAAGTAAGATAATCGCTGCAATCCCTCTTTAGAGAAATTTGCAGTAGGAAAAAAAATAGTTTACCTTAAAAGCCCTTAAGCTCATGAGAAACGATGCAATATAACATTGGGTAGAAGAAACGCAATTTACATAACTCTGGAAGAATAGAACAAGATACAATGAGTTGGGCTTAAGGTTCTTGAGCAATTTTGACATGCAGTAGCTCGTATGACCATATCTAAATATATGAAAAATAAGTATCCAAATCAAAGGAAAAATTCTCATTTTCTTTTTCTGCATTCAATTCCGAATAGACACATAAAGTTTTTGTTTAAATGTCTTGTTTGAAATTGCAAAAACAAAATACGCAACCGTTTCTTTGAAATAATAAAAACAAAATTATCGAAATATTATTACGGTTGAAGTTACAGATAATTTATATGCTTCTTGATGATACCAAATAGAACATTTTAATTGTTGTTAGTGGTTAAAGAAGATTAGAAATAATTAACATCAGAGAGGATTAAGATAAGCCTTAGGTATTTGATCGACGTCTTAATTTCGTCAAATAAAATACCTTTGCTCCACTAAACTGACTTTCTGGAAATGAAGCACTATTCAAACATTTTAAACACTTTTTTCTTACTTTACTTTATGTATATTGCTTATCTTTTTTGTTTATATATCCAGTCACTGCTATTATCATTTACAATAATGCTTATTTGAAGGTTGTCCAATAAAACCCCATACAGGTATAAGTATATATAATTTGTATTTAGGGTACAGTAAATTGGTCCCTAGACTTTCAGAGACCACTGTCTCCATCAACAGGGGTGGTTAAAATGATTTAAATGAAGTTGGTTGATTGGTGTAGATCTTCACCCAAGGATGGGTGGAACTGGTCAAGGAGGACCCGTAGGTGAATTATTCTTGTCGTTGTGAGAGGACAGGTTTGTAGGTGTGTTGGATGCGATGGTTTAATGTTTCTCGGTGGTGGGTTCTGGCTGATTGTGTCCAGTAGGGTACCCATATGATGGATACATGGCTGCTCTTAGTATGTTTGTGGCTATTAAGGGAGCATCAGGATTTTGACAAGGGGTGGTTGTGGCTCTTGTCGTCTGCCTTACTTTTGAGAAAGATTCTCATTCCATGATGTAATGTAGGAGAGATCTTGGTGTTTCTTCTTGGCAGAAAGTGCACTTTTTGATAGTGTTATTTTTGAGCTCCCATGTGTATTTGTACCCTAGTCCTAGTTTGCAGAAATTGACTGCAGTACTTCTATGAAGAGTTCTGGGGAGGTTTATGTTTTGGAGATTGGTTACTGATTTGTACCAGGATGTGGAGGCTGATCCAGCATTTTTGCACTGGTTGTGTATTTGTAGATGTAGGTTGATGAGTTTCCTGGTGACTTTGCTGTTGATCTGGAGGATGCTGGGGGAAAGAGATATTTGAATCTTATTTCACAGGCAGGTTTGCTTTGCTGCATGGTCTGCTTCTTCGTATCCTCTGATACCGACTTGTCTAGGAATCCAGGCAAGGATGAAGGTCTTGCCAGTGTTTATGCCCTAGTGGTAGTGGTGGAGTATATCTGTGATGATTCTCACATTGTCTCTCAGGGGCATCTTCTGAATGGCTTGTAAGGCACACCTTGAGTCTGTGAGAATGAGGGCATGGTCTGCTTTTTGGAAAGTTATGTGATGCATGGCTTTGGTGATGGCTACAAACTCAGTTTGGAGGGAGGGGCATGAATTAGACAGTCTCCAGGACTCCTTGTGTCCTTCTGTGATGAAGGCTGAGGCTGAAGCTCCAGTCTCTTGATTAACTGAGCCATCAGTGTAGATAGTCAGGAGTTAGGATCGCTCCAATTCTGGATTTTATCGATGTTTATATCCTTGAGGATGCTCAGGTTGACTGAGTTCTATGGAGAGTTTGGAAGTTCAATCTTTATGCTGAGCGGGCGGTCGTTCCATGGTGGAGGGCATCTGTAATGTGGATGAGGAGTGTCCCGGTTCCTAGCTTGGATGTCACTCGCTACACCTAAGGCTGGTAGCTCGGTGCTGACCTTTGCTGCCCAGGTCCTCCTAGGAAGGTCAGGATGATGATTTAGAATGAGGTTGAAGTCAGCATTGCAGGAATGTTGTGCTGCAGTGGTCTTGGCTATGATGGAGGCCATTCTCTTCACAGATCTGTGATGTAAAGAAAGGAGGTTAGTTTCCAGCTGGAGGTTTATTATCTTTGTCCAGATGGGGGCTCCTAGCATGACTCGCATTGCATCGTGTTGTATGACCTCAATTTTTGTCCATTGAGGTTCTGAAAGAAGCCAAAGGGCAGGACATGCGTAGTCCACGAAGCTTCGTATAGCTTGTACATAAAATGTTCTGAGGAGACTACTGTTGGTGCCGTCGTGGATTCCAGACAGGTGCGATAAAACAGACTTGGGCATTTTGCACTTTTCGCGTAGGTACTGGATCTCGGGTCCGAAGGAGAGTGCACTGTCGATTTATACACCCAAGTACTGGTGCCGGCTGATCCAGTCAAGAGGGTTGTTATTTATGATCACATTTTTTACTGGCTCTCGCTGATGGATGGCAAGTGCTTTTGTTTTGAGGGCATTTATTTTGATCTCAAGGGTGATGGAGATGTTGTGAATCTTTGTTAGGGTTCTTTGGGTAAGGTCAAAGGTATCACGATCTCTGGCCACCAGATGATGATGATGATGATTAATAATAATAATAATAATGATAATAATAATGATGATAATTATTATTATTATTATTATTATTATTATTATTATTATTATTATTATTATATATAATAATAATAATAATAATAATAATAATAATAATAATAATAATAATAATAATAATAATAATAATAATAATAATAATAATAATAATAATAGTAATAATAATGATAATAATAATAATAATAATAATAATAATAATAATAATAATAATAATAATAATAATTACTCTAGCCACTAGGCAGAGCAAACCAGTCTGTTTTGGTGTTGGTCCCAAGCCCATATAAATAGGAATGTTTGCGTCAGGAAAGGTACCTGGCGTAAAACCTCTGCCAAGCAAATATGTGTAGAAATTAACACAGTATCATGTCGGAACGGTGTAGGCCTGGATTACCACTGACCGCCTCTGGTACTGGTCAGCAGGCTTCTGGTGGAAATTGGTCACTGGTCATTAGTCTGCCGGTTGAAATTAGGCTAATGCTGGGCAAAGAAGGAGAAATAGGGATGGGAAGCGTATCCGAATATAGGAGGAGAGGAGGAAGAGTATGAATGTTGGTGCTACGATTGGGAAAGGGAGGGAATTGGCCAATATGATGAACAAGAAGAAAATTAGATATACTGTGTTTTCAAGAGATGGAGTGGAAGAAGAGAAAGGCTAGAAGCATAGGAATGGGTTATAAATTATTCTACCAGGGTATGGATGGGGAAAGCTATGGTGTAGGGATAATATTGAAGGAAGAAAACACAAAGACTGCATTAGAGGGGAAGAGATTGTCTGATAGAGTGATGTGTGAAGCTGGAAATTGAAGGAATTATGATGAATGTCATCAGTGCTTCTACACCACAAGTAGGGTGTGAGATGGAGGAGAAGGAATCTTTCTGAAGTGAGGTAGATGAAGTGGTGGAGAATGTACATATAGATGAAAGAGTGGTGATTGGACCAGATTTCAATTGGCATATTTGGGAAGGGAGCAGAGGTGATGAAGAGGTGATAGGTAGGTACGGTGTAGGGAATAGAAATGTGGAAAAATGGATGGAAATGGCTGTGAGAAATGCATATTTTAGGAAGGAGGGACACAGTATGAGATATAAAATTGGAGGAAAGAGTACACAAGTGGATAATCTGTGCAGGAGATCCAACCTATGAAAGCTTGGAGACTCTGAGGTGGTGGTAGGGGAAAATATAGCCAGGCAGCATCGGTTGGTGGTCTGTAGCATGACTTTGAAGGCTAAGAAAAGGAAGAGAGTATTGGCGAACCAAAGGTTAGATGGTGGAAGTTGAGGGAAGAAGATTGCTGTGGGTAACGGTGAAGAATGGGTGGATGACTGGGCAACTACTGCAGAGTTGGTTATGGGGCACCTAAGAAGGTCCTTGGGGTGACCTCAAAAAGAGGAAGGACGATAAGGATATTTGGTGATGGAATGAAGAGGTTCAGGAAAGAATCAGGGAAAAGATAATTGCGAAAAAGAACTGAGATAGCCAAGGTAATGAAGAAAGTTGGCAAGAGTATAAGGATATTAGGAGCAAGACGAAGAGAGGTGGCAAAGGCAAATAGAAGGCTTATGACAAGCCGTATGAGAAGTTGGCCACAAAGGGAGAAGAAAAGGATTTGTATTGATTATCCAGACAGAGAGGTCGAGCTGGGGAAGATATTGATCAGGTTAGGCTAATAGAGGATGCTGATGGAAATGCATTGAATAGTAAAGATAATTTGATGAAGAATGAAGAAAATGAGAGAGAGAAAGAGAAGGATGGATAATATGGAGGAAGTGCATCAGGAAGTGCATTGGATCAATAAAGAGCTGTAAAAAGGATGAAGAGAGCAAAAGCATTTGTTGCAGTTGATATTCCAATGGAGGCATGGAGATATTTGGAAGAGATGGCAGTGGGGTTATTAAACAGGTTGTCTAACAAAATCCTGGGAGGTGAAAGGATGCCTGTGGAATGGAAAAAAAGTATTCTGGTACTAATTTTCAAGAAGGGAGGTATACAGAAAAGCTGCAAGTATAGCAATATAAAGCTAATTAACTACAGCATGAAGGTCTGGGAAGGGGTAATGGAAGTTAGGCTGAGAAGTGTGAGGATTTGTGAATAGCAATATTGCTTTTTGCCCAGAAGCGGTATTACGGACGCAATTTTAGCATTCAGAATGCTTATGGAAAAGTATAGAGAAGGTACAAAGGAATTGCATTGTGTATTTGTGAAATTTAGAGATGGCTTATGACAGGGTGCCAAAAGAGGAGCTGTGCTATTGCATGAAAAAGTCAGTAGTTGCAGGGTGGGATTGCATCAAGGATCGAGCCTGAGTCCTTTCTAGCTTGCAAGAGTAATAGACATGATGTCGGACAAGATTGCACAGGAGATAAAAACGAAACATGATGTTTGCAGATGATATTTTTATGTGTAATTAACCTAAGGAACAAGTTGAGGTGAGCTTGGAGAGATGAATGTATGCACTGGAGAAAAGGGGAATGAAAATCAGCAGAAACAAGATCGAGTACATGAGTGTAAATGAGAGGGAGGGCAGTGGGGTGGTGAGTTTGAATGGGGAAGAGGTGATGAGGGTGGATGAGTTTATATAACTAGAGTCAATCGTTCAAAGGAACCGAGAATGTGGTAGAGAGGTGAAAAAAAGAGTGCAGGGAGTTTGGAGTAATTGGAGGAGAATGACTGGCATTATCTGTGATAAAGGACAGGAGGTATATGTGAAAGTGGCGGATATGAAAATGCTAAAGATTTTATCTGGGAGTGACGAGCATGGACAGGGCAAAGAAAAAGTATATTAGAAGAACAGCGCAGGTAGGAAGATTTGATGACAAGAAAAGATAGGTGAGATTGAGATGGCTTGGGCAGCTATTGAGGAGAGATACTGAGTATATTAGGAGAAGGCTGTAGAGGATAAAGTTGCCAGGCACAGTGGAAAGGGTAATATGGAGACGAATGATCTGCTCTGGCGACGTTTGACAGGAGAAGCCACTAGATATGATGATGATAATAATGATAGTAATAAAAATTATAATAATAACAATAATAATGAAAATACTACTACTACTAATAATAATGATAGTAATAATAATAATAATAATAATAATAATAATAATAATAATAATAATAATAATAATAATAATAATAATAATAATAATAATAATGATAATAATAATAATAATAATAATAACAATAATAATAATAATAATAATAATAAAAATAATAATAATAATAATAATAATAATAATAATAATAATAATAATAATAATAATAATAATAATAATAATAATAATAATAAAAAAATAAGAATAATAAAAATAATAATAATAATAATAATAATAATAATAATATTAAAAATAATAATAATAATAATAATAATAATAATAAGAAGAAGAAATAATAGTAATAATAATAATAATAATAATAAAAGTAATAATAATAATAATAATAATAAAAATAATAATAATGATAATAATAATAATAATAATAATAATAATAATAATAATAATAATAATAATAATAATAATAATAATAATAATAATAATAATAAAAATAATAAGAATAATAATAATAAAAAAAATAAAAACAATATAATAATAATAATGATAATCATAAAAATAATAATAATAATACTAATAATAATAATAAATAATAATAATAATAATAATAATAATAATAATAATAATAATAATAATAATAACAAAAATAATGATAATAATAATAATAATAATAATAATAATAACAATAAGAATAATAATAATAATAATAATAATAATAATAATAATAATAATAATAATAATAATAATAATAATAATAATAATAATAATAATAATCATAATAATAATAATAATAAAAATTAGAAAACTAATAATAATAATAATATTAGTAATAACATTAATGATGGTAATATCAATAATAATAAAAAAATAATTATTAAAATATTAATAATATAATAATAATGAAAATAATAATAATAATAATAGTAATAAAAATAATAATAATAATAATAATAATAATAATAATAATAATAATAATAATAATAATAATAATAATAATAATTATAATGACAATAATAATAATAATAATAATAATAATAATAATAATAATAATAATAATAATAATAATAATAATAATAATAATAATTAAAATAATAATAACAATAATAATAATAATAATTATAATAATAATAATAATAATAATAATAATAATAATAATAATAATAATAATAATAATAATAATAATAATAATAATAATATATAAAACTAATAATAATAATAATGATAATAATAATAATAATAATAAAAATAATAATAGTAATATTAATAATAATAATAATAATAATAATAATAATAATAATAATAATAATAATAATAATAATAATAATAATAATAATAATAATAATAATAATAATAATAAGAAGAAGAAGAAGAAGAAGAAGAAGAAGAAGATGAAGAAGAAGAAGAAGAAGAAGAATATTAAATAATAATAATAATAATAATAATAATAATAATAATAATAATAATAATAATAATAATAATAATAATAATAATAATAATAATAATGATAATAATACTAATAAAAATAATAAAAATAATAATGATAATAATAATAATAATAAAAATAATAATAATAATAAAAATAATGATAAAAATAATAATAATAATAACAATAATAATAATAATAATAAAAAAAAAACATTTATTTCCATTTTGTACAATGGTTATTCAACATTAATAGTAACTTATAAGTAGACATGTAATTAAACTAACAAATAAGAGGGTTAGACATATAGTTAAATTAAATGTAGCTTTCATAGAAAATAATAATGCTGTAATAAATATGTTACAATAATGTTAATAATAAAGTAGTAAGTATGCCACTAGATACAGGATCGTTATTATCGGCATCATTTCCATATTTGTTTCCTTACAATGAGAATAATTAGTTCTTAATAAGCAGCAACTATTTGTCCAAAAGAAAACTGTATAGTTTGCCTTTGAAAGCTGTGAAAGAGGATGCATTTTTAAGATGCTCTGGAATATTATTCCAGAGTGTTGGCCCTTTGATAGTGATCATCTTTGAACCTGCTTCTGTGTTTGTTCTGTGAATTAAGAGCTCACTGCTCTGTCTTGTGTTGGTTCCCCTTATATCCCTGACTGTTTTTAAATCAAATAGCCAGCTAGGATAATGATGGTCCAAAATTTTGAATACAAAAACATAAATAGCATAAGCGACCTTATTTTCTGCCCGCAGCCACCCAAGTTTATTGAGAGCTGGTGTGATGTGGTCGTATTTTCTTATTCCTCCCAGGGCAACTCGAGCTGCAAAATTAATAAGCTTCTGTATTCTGTTTATCTGAGTCTTAGTGGTAGCTCCCCAAACAGTTGTGCAGTAATTAATGTGACTTAGGGCTAGAGATTCAACAACAGTTATTCGAGTGGTAGTCTCAAAATTGTCTTTTATACGTGATAAGTACATTAATGTTCCTGTAACCTTTTTGCATACTTTATCTATGTGGGAATCAAACAACATGTGGTTATCAAAGTGAATTCCTAGGTTTTTGACTGTTTTGCTAGGTGTGATAATATTGTCGCAAAAATTAATTGTTGTGTTTTCTGGAATTTGTGCTATGTGGAACCTTGAACCAATAAATATGCACTGTGTTTTACTTTCGTTAATTAACAGCCCAATTTCTTGGAAATAGGTTTTAATTTTTGACAGAGTGTTTTCTGCTCTTAAAGTTAGCTCTGGGAGATTATTAATATCACCACTAAGGAGTAGTTGAGTATCATCTGCATATTGTACGACTAGACAGTCAGAAATGAAAGAAGATAGATCATTTACGTAAATGGAGAAGAGGATAGGACCAAGTACTGATCCCTGTGGAACACCAAATGATACATTTTTTGGCACAGAGATAATGTTGTTAAGACGTATGGACTGTTTACGATTAGATAGATACTCGCTAAACCAGCTTGGATCAATATTTAAGTTAATACATTTACTTAAAAGAATTTCATGGTTTACACTGTCGAAGGCTTTTGATAAGTCCAACAAAACTAGCAAAGATATTTTTTTCATATCTATATTATTATATATACTATTCGTAACTTTAAGCAGTGCAGTTTCCGTCGAGAGTTTTGGTCTGAAACAATGTTGGCTAATCGTTAGTAGTCTATTTGATTCTAAATATGACATAAGTTGGCATGCAACAATTTTTTCTAATATTTTAGAGAAAATGGGTAGCAGGGAAATGGGACGATAGATTGTCACATCTTCTCTGTCCCCCTTTTTATGCAGAGGTATTACATGTGCTATTTTCCAAGAGTCAGGAAACTTTTTAGTAACAATGGAAGCGTTCATAATAGTTAAAATATAGGATGCAATCACGGGTAGAGCATCTTTGATGAACTGAAATGGTATACCATCTGAACCATAAGAGCCAGAGTTTCTTAGGCTCTTTATGGTAAGAATTAGGGTAGCACAATCGATAGGAATAAGCTTGAAGTACTCTCTTGTGTTTTCATTGGAAGAATTGGCATTTAAGCAATTACTCATATTCAATGAGTTGATGTTTTCTTGAGTTTTTTCATATGTATTTTTGCCAACGTTAGCAAAATAGTTATTAAAGTTTTCTGCTTTGTCTTTCAACTCCGTAATATTTTCATAACTTTCTGAGGTACTCTTTTCATTTGGTATCATGCTTCTTATCACTTTCCATGTTGCTGCTGTATCATGTCTAGATTCATTAAATTGTTTTTTGTAAAAGTCTTTTTTACTTACACTGATGAGAGATCTGACACGTTTCTTTTCTGTTTTATAACGTTCTCGGAGAGTCATATCATATCTATTCATTTTTAGCTCTTTTTGTATTTGATTTCTGATTTGCATTGCCTCTTGTGTCATTAGTTAGCCAGGGGGCTGAGGGGCGGGTTATTTTTCTTGTTACAATGGGTGCACAACTATCTAAGCATCCAAGGAGGATAATAATAATAATAATAATAATAATAATAATAATAATAATAATAATAATAATAAATAATAATAATAATAATAATAATAATAATAATAATAATAATAATAATAATAAAAGTAATAAAAATAATAAAAACAATAATAATAATAATAATAATAATAATAATAATAATAA